>JANAVB010042015.1:6000509-6258975 GCA_029216955.1 Iris pallida | reverse complement strand
ATCCGACACAATAATTCAAGATGAGTCCACAGTAATATGAATATCAGTAAATGATTCTAGTCAATAGAGGCCAGAAAAATAAATGTGTTTGTATACATGAATCCGAAATATCCATACGTATTGTAACAGAGATCGCATACAACTAACTAGAACTGAAGTACAGTAATTGACAAGTAAATGAGAGAACTATCAGAGAATGTACTCGCCTGATACTCTGAAAAGAGTAAGTAATGTCAGATGTCTGCACCGGAGTCACAATGTCCTAAACAGAGTATACAGGTTATCATATATTTAAAATACGACAAATGATGTTTATGATGCAATCTACATGATTCTAAGTCAATTCTAGGTCAAAGTCACTCTAAGTCAAACCTGGTCAACTGTCTAGGTCAACTAGGTCCAGTCAAACTTGGTCAACTGGGTCAACCCAATTCCATACTCTAGTCAAACTAGGTCAAACTAGTCAAGGTTAGTCTAATCTAGGTTAAAGTTAGACTATCTAAGGTTTTGGTCAAACATAGACTAGTCAACAAGGTAATTAGGTCAATCTTAACTAATGGTCAACTTCTAGTCAATTTAGAATCAAATCTTGGTCATAGGTTAACTATCTAATCAACTCTACCTATACTATATCACGCAATTAAGGATATAACACATTACCCATATCACATACATATATATATCCCAACTAATTTACACTACACAACCTATAGGGTACTTACCATATCCTAAGTATCATCTATGTATACAAGGACTAATCAAGCATACGTATTGGCTAACTTATATGAGACTGGACACCATAACAATACCCCTAAATGAAACTCTCCCTCTAAACACCCATACCCTACACTCTCAACACACAAGCCAAACAATTTCTCAATCCTCTCACACTCACAAGCTCAAGACATAACCCACTTCCCTCAAACCCACTCTACACACATATAGCTAAATAGGGCACATATATATAGGCTTATAGGGACTGATTGTAGACTGGTTTGGGGTGTTAAGGGGCTGTCCATATGGACTGATACAAGGGGTTTAAGCATAGCTAATAGGCTGTTTTAAGGGGCTGTACTAGGTGAAGTATGGGGCTGGTATGGACAGGTTTTGGGGTACTACTAAGGCTGAATTTGGGACTGTGTTGGCTGTCATTGGGGTCAGGTTTAGGACAGTTAAGGGAAAAATAATTCTCAGTTGTTTCCAGGTTATGTGGAAGGTGTGGGTGCAAACTATGTTCTCAGATTTCAAACCCCCAATAATTCAATATACATATATATATAGCACATACACACAAGCAATACTAACACATAATTATGAATTATTAACTGCTATAAGGAATGATCCTAAGGGTTAAACACCAGGAAATGGTCTACTATTGCTCTCATACCCCTGAATGTAAAGTCCTATGAGGACTAATATGCAATCAACAAGGGCTGAACCTCATATGGCAGGACAATAAATCTGGACTGAACAAGATAGGGACAGAATCCTATTCGAATGGATTAGACACCAACCAAGGACAGAACCAGTAGAATACTTGTACTGAACTAAGTTAGCCTACCTCTAACTAATGGACAGATATCTGAGCAATGGGACATGTGTGGTCATGTGTCTCAGTGGGTGTGTGAAGCATGGTGTGGTATGTAGAGGAACATGTGTGTGTGTCGAGTGGAACAAGTGTCACAGTGTCAATGACAGAGGTTGTGTGTCTACAAAATTTTAGTGTGTGTAAATGTGTGAGTATAATGTGAAGTATGAGCTGTTAAGGTGAGGTTCAAGGCTATTCTCAGGTTTTAGTCATAGGTAATCTCAGGAATTCAGTAATGACAGTTCACATATCAACCCATTGATACCACTCCATTCAACAATCAAAAAGAACAAATTCGAATTTAAAAGCCCAACAAAATCAGTAAACAGACTTATAGTAGACTAATACACATGTAGAAGAATCTAAACATGGTTAATAAACTTCAAAATCATTTTTGGGAGCAATGAAGTTCAGAAATCTAATTATTCGAGACTGTGTATCAGTCCACATTCAACACGCAGTCCAAAATCCTATTTACTTGATAACAAACTATTCTAACATGAAAACCCTATCTATCTGTAGTTAATACACATGTGCACATGAATATACATGTAATTTGAATATCAAAAATCAGTTAAAATGGGATTAACAGTTCAAAATTTTAAAAACAGGGAAGTATGTATTCAGACACAGGGAAACTTTCGATTTTGATCTGTCAAATCATGATAAAAATGAAGTAAAGGTTGGTAATTAGTGTGCCTCATGTGTACGTGTCATACGAGGTATTCGTGTCCGTGCAAGTGGACACGAACGTGTCCGAAACAATAAATACAATTTCAGAACAAAATGCACAGCCAGGCCTCGTGCTGAAGTGTCGATTAGCCTAGGACACGACACAGTGAATCATGGGTCACGTGTATGTGTCAGAGGGTAGAGGGGGTCTAGGGGTACGTGTGTGTCACCCTGAAATAGGTCAACGTGTCGCCGTGTCCCTGATACGAACGCATATCAGGACGTGCCTGTGCGCGTGTATGCGTGTGTGAAATTTCAGTGCGGATAGGATTTCTCCCAATCCGCTCGACGAAATTTCCCCAAATTTTGTGTGTGTGCTGTCAGTCATTGCTCGCAGGTGTTCACCAATTTTGGTGTCCAACTGAGTCGTCGTGTCGGATATGGACGTGTGGCAGCAGGACACTGCATGGGGCCTGTGTGCAGTATCGTGCACGAGGTGCGTGTCCGTTTTGGACACGAAAAATCTACAGAATCGTGCTCAGTCTATACATATTTAATCTACACATGAAGAGCTACCCAAATATATAATTTGTTTCGAAAAATATTAACATTCAATCCATAGAGGCATTTCAACAAACACCTACACAACACTATGACACGTGTCCGATACGGACACCAAACGGACACAAATCCACCCAAATTTTAGGGACACCTAGGGGAAACTCCTAGATCTAGCCCTACATACAAAGAAAACTGAAATTTAAATCAATTTAAAGGGTTTTACCTATACAAAAAGCTTGGAAAAGCTTCAAATGGGGGATTCCTCCTCTTGATGGCAAAAGCTCCAAATTGACCCAAAGCTGGGATTAAACCCCAAAATCAGAAAATAGGAGAGTATTAGGTTCTAATGCAAGAAACTAGGATTAAAAAGGAATAAAAATGGATTTATGGGGATTTTTGGAAGGGGACAAATACCTTTCTTTTCCAATGTTGAAATGAATAAAGAAAGAGGCAAGCCCTAGAGAGTAAGTGTTTATATAGGGTAGGGATCCCTATGGCTTGTCATAAAGGAAGGAATTAGGATTAAGGTTTCCTAAATTGGCCATGGGCTTAAGTTATGATTAATCAAGTCATGAAGTCATAAGCTATTTCATGAAACCATAAACCATGACTTAAATTCACTAAACCAAATCCCCTCATCCTAAAATTAGTTTCTAATGACTAAAAGTAGGTTAACCTAAGTTAGACTAGGGTCACCATGGCTAGGGTTAGCTTCTAGGCTAGTTCACTAGGTCTCAACAAGTCAAGTCAACCTAGAATTCACCAATTCAATAAATCATCAAATAATTCAAATAAGTCACAATGACCAAATTACCCCTAGGCTAAAAATGATAATCAAATCATCCTAATGACATGGTTAGGCTCTAGGTCTTGCAGTCTCTAGGATTTTACTAGCAGCACGTCAAAATCACAAGTCATGACTTAAGGCAGTTTTTAAATAGTTTAAAAATTATTAAAAATCACCAAAAATCATAATGTGAAATAAATATCAATAATTAATAATTATAATTACAAAATTTCAAAAATACCCTCATATAAAAAACTGGGTGTTACACTTGCTATGTTTTAAAGAAGAAAATCCAAGAGTTGATAAATGCTAATGCCATCGCTTTAACCGATGAGCATACAGTCACAACTAATATGATTTCTCTTCAATTTGGAGGTTTTTCTCCACAGCAAGTTCCAGATGGGATTGTTCCAATTCTAAAGGCGACAATGAATTGTGAATCTTCCGCCAGCTAGAGAGCAAAATAAAGGATTATTGTCTTTCACATTAAAAAATGGTGAAATCATGTGGGTACATCCTGACTTAGTACCTGAAATGGAAGATGAAAACAAAATTTCAAAATCCAAGAAAGGTCAAAAAGTCAAAACCTGTAATATGATTTCTCATGTTGTTACTCCAGATCATGATGAATTGGATCATCTTTGGGACGACATTCCTTTGGAGGATAGACTAAGGGGTCTGAATATATGCCCTCCAAGTTTGGCTCCTCCTACCAAACTCAAACTTACTCATCAGCAATGGTTAGCAATGAATAGTGTCCCTTTACACAAGGCACAACAAGTTTTTGCTGCTTATGAGAAAGCTCCTGTAGGGATTTTTCCTCCTATCTCGAAAGCCCCTACTCTTGTGGCTACAGAGGTCTCTGTTCCTTCTTCCATTGTTGGATCATTTGTTGAGAGTCCGCTACCCATTCACATGTACAGTCAACAATCAGTCCATCTCATAAAAAAGATGGGCTATGACTTTCAAAAGGCGAAAGGCTTGAACTATGATAAAGGAATGCGAATTCCTTTACAAATTCAAGGTCAAAAATCTACTATTGGATTGGGATTTGAGGTTCCTCATAAAAATCCTCACAAGAAGAAGACTAAAGGAAAGAAGATTAAATCCTGTAATATGGTACTTCATTCTCCTGAGTCTGAAGAAGAAACTTTTTTTGGTACGAGATCTGGGAAAAAGTACCACAAAGATTATGAGGGAACTCTCAAAGAAGCAGATAACGTCACTGAAACACTACCAACTCAGTCATCTTCTATTCCTGCTGAGACAAGACCTTCTAAACCATCAACGGTTGAAAAATGGAAACAGAAAGCAGTACGCTTTGACGTCCCATTGAAGTCTGCTTCAAATCAAGGAGTAGTGATGAAACCCTACAAGTTCGATATTCTAGCCCAATTAGCTAATACTCCGGCTAGAATTTCTATCTTTGAGTTGCTTCGTCTTTCAAAAGAAAGTCGAAAAACTTTGAGCGAAGCTTTGTTACAGGCAGATTCATGCTTAGCTCAACTCAAAAGTCCTGACAATATACCAGTGTCGTGTCCCCAATGTCATAGTATGATGGAATCAATTACTAACATTACCTTCACACAAGAAGATATGCTGTTGAAGCATAATAGACACGATAGGCCTCTGTGTTACACAGGGTATATTGACTCTACTGAAATTGACAGGATTTACATTGATCCTGGGTCTTCTATTAGCATTATTCTTCAGAGTATGCTACGACCCTTGAGGATTTCTACTAGTGATTTGACTTACACTAGTACAATAATAGTTGGTTTTAATTCTGGAAAGAGTAAACCATTGGGGAAGATTCGTCTGAAGATTCAAATAGGTGATCTTCGAACTATGGCGACCTTTTATGTTATCAACTCAGATGTATCTTACAACATCCTCCTTGGAAGACCGTGGATACATGAGCATAACGTTGTGCCTTCAACTCTCCATCAATGCTTCAAGTATGTGGATTCTCAAGGGATTGTGAAGACCGAATTCGCAGATATCAATCCTTTTAAGGGTGTTGAAGCCTATTTCTCTGATTCAATACTCTACAAACAGGAGCATGTAAAGGAAATATCTGATATGGCTGAAGATCGGTCGCCTGCAGAAGATCAATCTGTCTTAGAAGATCCTTCAGAAGATCAACCTTTGATGATTAAAGTTAAAGGTCGAATTCAGTCCCAACCTATCAGTGGTGAACCTTTGGTAATTAAAGTCAAAGGAAGAACTCAAGCTACGTCTGATGAAGCTGTGAGGATTCCGATCAAAAGTCGGGTTCAAGCCAACATTGGTGATCAGCCTCTCATAATTAAGGTCAAACGACGTACTTCTCGTGCAACTGATCCAGAACCACTGTTATCAACCTTGGCAAGACTACGCTGAAGACGGATGACGGTCCGTTAATGATCAATCCAAAGCGTAATAGTCAATCTGTAAATGATGTAAATATTGATCACTCTGTATTCTCTCATTTTAATGAAGATTCCCTTTTAGAGTATATGGCTGTCAAATTTGTTGAAAGAATGACTTTATCTGCTGATAATCAAAGTTATCAACATAAAACTGACATAAAACAGAGAAATCCTTATATAATCTATAATTCATAAAGAGAATTCTTTTCCTCCTCATGTCGATGTTGGACCCTATGCTCAAAGGTTCCTAACATCTTCTCCTTATCTTCTACCTGTAGCCTCATCATCACAAGCTTATTAACTTATAGACGTCACGAAGAATCTTATTTTGTGATCCCGTCTAATAAAAAAAATAAGTGCCAAATTGTGTTTGGCTTGGCTAGAAATATCCCTGTTATTCAGACAGATGATCTCATAGAGAAAGATAAAGAAAAAATCAGAATTGACAAATATAGTCAACAATCTCTTAAGATTATCCAAAATATGGATATGATTTATAAACCATGCTAGGTCTCAACCAAGGCAAAGGTAACGATTACCGTTATATAGTGATCCGTTTTATCAACGAACTCGTCATGGGTTGGGATACGATCCATCCCACATGTTTAATGAAGATATACAAGAAGAATTTTCTTCCAGTTCTTCACAATCCTCAGATTATGAAGAAATCCAGTTTATTGAATCTGATACATCCCACATGTTTAAAGATATGGAAGAAGAAATTTCTTCCAGTTCTTTACAATCCTCAGATTCTAAAAGAAGCCAGTATGTTGAATCTGAGTGCGTCTTTTCAGTCAACATGGTTCAAACTGATGGTGAATCTGAGCTATTTGAAAATGATCCTTGGGCACAATAAATAGACACTCTGTGGGAGCTTCAGTTTGAACAATGACAGCCACCTACAGAAGTTGAAATTGTCCAGATTGACGTTGGAGACGAAACTACGTCTAAGCCAATATTCATTAGTAAAAACCTTTCTGAAGATGAAAAAAAGAGTTGATAAAGCTGATTAAAGAATATTTGATATCTTTGCATGGAGTTATGAGGATATGTCGGGTCTGGATCCTAAAGTAGCTACTTATAAACTCAATATTCTTCCTAATGCCAAACCTGTAAAACAACAACAGCGGCATTTTCGACCAGATATGATGGATGCAATTGAAGCAGAAGTCAAAAAGCTGATCACATGTGGCTTTGTTCGTGAAGAACAACACCCAGACTGGGTTGCCAACATTGTTCCTGTCATGAAGAAGAATGGAAAAGTTCGAGTTTGCATAGATTTTCGAGATCTTAATGCAGCTTGTCCAAAAGACGAATTTGCACTTCCGATTACCGATGTCATGATAGACAATACATGTGGTTTTGAATGCATGTCTTTCATGAACGGATTTTCAGGATATAATCAAATTAAGATGTATCCATGAGATGAAAAGCATACTACTTTTCATACACCCCTTGGAGTTTATTGCTATACAGTTATGCCTTTTGGTTTGAAAAATGCCGGTGCTACTTATCAAAGGGCCATGAGCAATATTTTTCAAGAACATCTACGAAAAATAGTTGAATGTTACGTAGATGATATCGCTGTCAAAGTCGATTAATGGATGATCACATTCAAGATTTGAAGACAATATTCGAGTTGATGTGCCAACATCAATTAAAGATGAACCCCACTAAGTCTTTCTTATGGGTTTCTAGTGACAAATTTTTGGGATTTGTCATTACTTCTCAAGGTATCCATGTTGATCCTGATAAAGTCAAAGCAATTCTTGAAATGCGTCCTCCACGTAATCTGAAAGAACTCCGTGGCTTTCAAGGTCGCATTGCTTATATCAGGAGATTTATATCCAATCTTTTTGGGAGATGTCAACCTTTCTCTCGTCTATTAAAGAAAGGTGTATCATTTGTTTGGGATGAAGCATGTCAAAAAGCCTTCAATGACATCAAGCAATACCTTACAAATCCACCTCTTCTGGTACCCACAGTAGTGGAAAGACTATTTTTGTTGTATGTTTGAGCCTTAGATCATTCTCTTGGTGCTCTTCTTGCACATAAAAGTGATATGGGTCATGAACATGCAATTTATTATCTTAGCCGAATGATGGTTAGAGTTGAACACAGGTATACTCCTGTGGAGAAAGAATGTCTGGCCTTGGTTTTTGCCGTTCAAAAGATGCGATATTATGTAACGGGACAAACTATTCATGTCATATCCAGAATAAATCCTATTTGGGTATTGATGAGAAAGACGAGCATTCTTAACTCCCGATTAGCCACCTGGGCAATGTTGCTTACTCCCTATGATATGGTCTACGTACCTCAAAAATTAGTGAAGGGTCAAGTGCTAGCTGACTTCTTAGCAGCTCACCCTATACCTGAAACTTCCAAACTATATAAGAATATTCCATATGAAGTTGTAGATTGCAACATGACTTTGAGGGATGATATTTGGTAGCTATACTTTGATGGAGCATCACGAGTTGGGCCTAAAGGTAATATTGTCTCCGGAGTAGGCATCTTTCTTTTCTGATAAAATGGTCATATATTGTGCTTATTCTCTAAATGAACCATGTTCCAATAATGTGGCAGAATATAATGCTCTGCTAAATGGTCTTTAAGTAGCAAAACAATTGGACATTGAGTTCCTGGAAGCTTATGGAGACTCTCAACTGATTGTTAATCAGGTCAAAGGGACATATGAAGTCAGAAATCCTGATCTCATTCCCTATCATCAAGTGGTAATCGAATTGGCTCTTTCATTCAAAGGATTCTTTATTGAATTCGTACCACGTTCTAAAAATTTGGAAGCTGATGCTCTCGCTAGTCTAGCTGCAGACTTAGCAGTTCCAATTAGAAGACAAAATACCATTACTTTGTTGGATAGAGATCAATTCTGTGTCAAGAATAATTTGCATATCGAACACAGTTATGCTACTGAATCAAATTCTCAGGAAAAGGATTGGAGAAGTCCATTTATTGATTATGCGGTCCATGAGATTTTACCTGAAGATCCAAAAGAAGATGCATCAATCAAAAGACGATCATTTCGATTCTACTACGATTCTTCTTTGCATATGTTGTATCATCGTTCTTATGACAGACTTTTATTGCGTTGTCTTTCAGAAAGTAAAGCCAAACAAACACTACGTGAAGCTCATGATAGAGTTTGTGGGGCGCATCAACCTGGTCCAAAACTACAGGACCGTATTCGAAGAATGGGTTATTATTGGCCTTCTATGATAGCAGACGTTGTGGATTATGCCAGACGGTGTAAAGCATGCCAGATTCATGCTGACTTTATTCACCAACCTTCTAAATTCTTACATCCTACAGCAGATTTTTGGCCTTTCGAAGCTTGGGGCATGGATATTATTGGTCCAATTAATCCTCCTTCTGTAAAAGGGCATCGGTTTATCCTGGCTATAACCGATTGCTTTTCTAAATGGGCAGAAGCAGTTCCTCTTATGGAAGTGAAAACGTCTAATGTGGTTAGTTTCATCAAACATCATGTCATTTATCGTTTCAGAGTTTCTCGAAGGATAATCCATGATAATGGACCACAATTTGCCAGTCAGGCATTTTATCGATTTTGTGATAAGAATCGGATCCAGAACATAGCTTCTACGGCTTATAATCCAGCTGCTAATGGTTTAGCGAAAGCTTTCAACAAATCTATTATTAAACTTCTCAAAAAGTTTGTCTCTTCTAATAAACGTGATTGGAATGAGAAACTTGGAGAATGTTTATGGGCTTATCGAACAACAGTCCGAACTCCCACTGGTTTTACACCATTCTCACTGGTTTACGGATGTGAGGCTGTTCTTCCATTGGAAATCCAAATTCCGTCTCTTAGAATAGCCATTGCTAATGATCTAACCTCTGAAAATAATGATCGCTTACGACTCCAAAAACTTGAGGGACTGGACGAGAAGCGTCTTCAAGCACAACAGGACATCGAGCTATATCAAGTCCCCATATCTCGAGCTTTCAACCGTAAAGTTAAAGAGAGGGTATTCAAAGTCGGTGAGCTAGTCTTAGCTGTCCGAAGACCTATGGTTATGACTCATAAGAGCAAAGGCAAATTCCAAGCTAAATGGGAAGGTCCTTATGTAGTCGAGACAGTATTCTCCAATGGTACCTATAGGTTATCGAAACCTAATGGAGATTTGATAATGATGCCAATTAATAGCAAATTCTTGAAGAAATACTATGTTTGAATTTCTTCTTTATTCTCCAGCTACCAAGGTTTGGTTAAGCTGATTATTTATTCTCCTAAAAGAGAATTTTGATTTTCTGTCTTTCCATCTGATTTCAGAAAGAAAAAGATTTATTATTTATCATGTCCACATTACCTATGAATAAATATTAAATCTATTTCTTTTCTTATTCATCTATCATGTCCGCATTACCACTGAATATATTAATCTATTTTTCTTTGAGTCATTACGATCTATTATGTTCATATTACCTCTGATAGTATTGTATGCTCTAAAAAGAAAACAAGATTTATTATCTATCATGTCCACATTACCTCTGGATAGATATAATCTACTTTGTTGAGTTTGGAAGACTTATCATGTCCATATTACCTCTGATAACTGTTCTCTATATCAAAACCATTTTATAAAAAAAATGTTTCATTCATTGCATGATTTGAATTATTACAGCAAAAAAGGACAAAATACAAAATTCTTTATTAATGATATGAAAAGAAGATACAAAATTCTTTATTTTCTAAGGTGGAGCAGATACATCTTCAAGCATTTTCTATAGCTCTGCCAAGCGACTTTCACGAGAACTCAATACATTTGTAGTAGCTATGGTGCGACGAGCTTCTGGAGTACAGAGATGGGAGAGTTCGACAAAAGTAGCTATCATTTTATCCTTGGCATCATCAAGGGTTTTAATGGTAGCTTCAGCACCAAAAACCTTCTCTTCCAATATTGAGCTCTGCGTCAAATGTTGGTCTCGAGCTGCAATCATCTGCTCTCTTTCTGCCTTCAAACGAGCTAACTCTGCCTCAACTTCACGAATTCTATTATTTTGTTGATAGATTCTCATATTTGAAGTTTCATAGGCTTTTCTATGTGTCTCCAGTAGGGGTTTATTTTCATTCAGGAAAGCTCCCTCCTTGGCAACTTTACTGCTGTATTCCTGGAGAGATTCCTTAAAAATAGTCTCCCGAGTGATGTGTTCTGCAGATAAAGCATCATACTCAGTTTGGATGAGACTTTCAAGGGTTTCACTTGACAGCCTTAGATATTCTTTGATAGGCTGTTCAAGTCCTTCTAAAGCTGCTGCTCTCTCATCGTCATTGAACATAGCAACATTCCCGATGGTGGGAGCAATTGCAGCCTTCATGCTTTCGTAATTTAGGCACTTCTTCAGGACCATCTTGATCAAAGCCGCTAGAGTTTTAAAAAGCTTATGTATGAATCTCAACTAAAAGATTCATTTCTGCATTAGAGCTTGGTGTGGAAGCAAGCTCTACTAAATCCCTCTTCTGAAGACTGGGAGCAGATGTTGTTGTTGCCTTGGTTGCAGGCTGAGAGAAAGTCATAATTGTCGTTGCTACCAAGGCTAACTGATCCTCAGGAGGTCTAGAAACAATATTTTCAGCATTTGTACGAGTTATATCTCCAGCCGTTTCTGGAGCTGAAACTAATTGAGTTTCGGTGACGGTGATTGTTGCGGAAGGAATGGTGATTGTTGTGATTATTTCGGGTTCAAACACTGTCTTCTCAAGAACTTATGTCGGATCAGTAACAATAACTGAGGATGCTATTACTACGTTTCCGACTTCGGTTGATGGGTTGACAATGTCTTCATCACCTTTGTTGGCTGCAGGCCCTTCAAGTTCTGGGAGTATTTCAGTTGCAGTTGGTTCTTCTGCAACTATTTCTTCATCTGCAGCTGGTTCTTCTGTAGCTAATTCTTATTCTTCGTCTTCAGTAAGATAAGGCAATTCTTGCTGAGCCTCTACTGCAGGCTCTTGTTGTACCTCCATAGATGGGGAACATTCTTCTTGAGCAGTATCTTCTTTTGAAGAAGAACTCTCTCCTTCAGACTCTGTTTCTTCTTCATGGATAGTCTTTTGAGAAAGAGGAGGGGCAACAGGCTTTACTGCAGCGATGACACCTACAAAGATTAAGCAAAATAAGTTAATATACAAAATCATAATACATAATTTTGTATAGATTTTGTGTAATTTATATTTACCCGAAGTAGGTGCAGGGAGTGCCAAGAGTTCGTCATAATCTTGATCCCAGTCATCATCTTCTAAATCAAGAGCCGGTTCATCCGAGGGGATGGGTTCTAGATCTACAGTGTGAGTGGTGGCGGTGTCTTCGATAGCTTGTGCCTTTTGTGGCGAAGTAAGATACATCGAAGTGCTGAGACGTCCAGGATAGAAGCCCCATAGTTTTTTTGCTGCTACTGATTGAGATGCTGAAGACCCTTCTCCAGGATGAGATGAAGAAGATGCAATGATTTGAGGCTCCTCAATTGGAATATCTCTTTCTGGAGTAGCAGCCCTCTGCCTGTAAGGCCCTTTAACAGTGACCTTTTTCTTCTTCTCTTTGGGAGCAACCGCTGTATCGGATTTACGCTTCCTGGAGGTAGAAATTCTGATTGCTCCTACTGGTGCCTCCCCTAAACCCGCGGGGATAACTTCCAGATATTCATCTGGAACGGCAGCATCATCGAGTACGTCCGAAGGTACCCTAACTGGTTCTTCGACGTTTCCTTCCTTAACCCATCATAGACTTTCCTTCATGTTGTAGTCATTTGCAAAAAACGGATGGAAGCATAAGAACGAGCATACGTATGAAGCATTCGTAGCTCAGTTGTACTGGTGGCGGTTGACACATGGAATTTAGCACTAGTACATCCAGCGATGAAATATCTCCATGCCCTTGCACTATCAACTAACTTCCCATAACAGTTGAGGGCAGTGGAGGGATTACCAACGTGAAGTTGGTCATACCCGAATTGACGAGCGAACCGACTGGGCAGGTACGGTTCGAAGATGCAGTTGTCCTCAATCCTATACATCAAATGTGGTCTGATGTATATCAGGCAATTAAAGATAGGCGCAGGGAGCCCTGTCCTCCCTTGACCTATATCTTCAAATTTCACACCGAGCAGCCGGCTGGAACTATGTCTTGTGCAGAAAAAGTTCCATCCATAAGAGTAGTTTAGTACTGCTCGAGTATCTGCCACTGAAGTTGCAATCCACGTGGCTTTATTGAACTTCTGGAGGAAAACCTCCGTATTATCTTCAGGGCCTGGTGGTAATAAAATACAGTTGTGATGCAGTAACCACCCCATTAAATAAGTGTAGGGCATCTCTACCCTAGGAAATCTTTACGGTAGGGAGCGTTATTGATCAACTCCTCACCAAATGCTCGCAGACCACCATTTATCTGACATACCATTGCCGATAATAGGCTGAGTCTGGTCTTGAACACCAAATGTACTGCTGGCCATAGTACATTTCGGTGGATTCTGTCAACCGTACCAGTTCCTGGTACAACCCATCTTTGCAGCCATAGAGAAAGAAAGCCCGCCAGTAAGGCTTTCTTTGAGATCTTTCGACTGCCATGCTTCAGATAATTCAAAGCTTCAGTCCCCGCGGGAATTCTCCAGTCTTGGTGGTCAGATACTTGTACTGAGACTTAGATGTGATCATTAAACCATGGATGAAATCCGGAGGAATTATTGAACAAAGGTTGATGGATTGAGCTTTGTTGTCTTGAAATCTCCCTTTGTCATCCTTGGATATCCTATTCTGATGGTTTAATAGATATGTTGTCCATTTATTGTTGTATGCCAAATGCGATCCACTTTCATACATAGTGGTGCAAATTAGATAATGGCACATCAATTCTTGATATACTTCGACTAGCTCGGGATTTTTCTCCCTGATCTCTGCTAATTCCCGGTTGGAGGGAACATATTCTTCATATGGAGCTTCCCCATTGGCAGCTTAGAGATAATTATCTCATGCAGTACAAAACCCATTTCACCTATCGGGGTTGCAAAAGTCCATGTTGAGCTGATGTACAACTCCATCAAAGCTAAGAATAGGTTATTGTTCATTGGTATGCCCTGACTGGTAGAGGCTACTGCTTCAAAGCCCAATGGCTCGTAGCTCTATTTCAAAGTGCTGCATGACCCAGGCACTGAGTTGAATCCAGTTCTGATTATGAGGGGTCATCCACCCTGGTAGCCTAGGATTAGCCTGGGGATATAATATGAGGCCTTCATAAGCTTGTTTATGAACATTAGGATCTACACTGGTTGGATTAAAGATGAATCTTCGCTTGGTGTGAATCCAGGTAGTAAACCGAAGAAGGAATGACGCCACCGCTAGGAGTACTGGTATGATAGCCCATCTGGTTGGACCCGTCTCTCTTGAAAATAATCTTGCCTGGTATACCATGACTGCTAGGAGTCAGGTTCCAGATCATATGTCTTGGGTGGGTGCATGAACAAACGAAGACAGGGGATAGTCCCTTGACATTGACGGGAGGTACATCGCTCTTTCCCCAAATCTAAATACCCAGGACTCATTCTTGGGATTTGTTAGATTTGAAGTCAATAGCGTCTCCAAACATGAAAGCAGGCTTAAAAAATTGTTGGCCATCCAACGATGTCAGCAGTTCTCCGTTTATCAAAGTCAGCAGCATCCTGTCTCCCTGAGCAACTATTAGTTGTTGTCTCTCTTCAGGGTACTGCTTGTCACTTTGTGGGAACTCAACATGAGACAGATTCTCCAAATAGTTGGAACCCAAGATACCAGTTGAGGAACCAAAGATTTCAGAGAAAGGATGAATCTGCAAGTCCACTGCAAAAAAAGATCAACAAAAATCAAGTTAATATAATTTAGAATTAATCTTTATACAAAACTTTACGCAAATGCTTCTATGCAAATGAATATTTGTGTGTAAGGATTTTTCTCTACACAAGAGTTATTTTACGCAAGAGAAGATTTGTGCGTAAAGGATTCTTGTTGATAAAAGTTTTCTATGCGTACTTTTCTCTGTTCAAAAGAGTAAAGTTATACGCATGAAAACATATAGTCTTTTGGTTACTTTATGCTGACACGTATGAACGTGGGTGACTTGCGTATTTTTACGCTGGCACGTATAGATGTGGGCGTATTTAATGCTTAACATTTTACGCTGGCACGTATAGACGTGAGCGTATTTTTGTTGTTTATATTTTACGTGGCACATATAGATGTGGGCGTATTTAATGCTTAAACATTTTTACGCGACCACGTATTGATGTAAGCGTATTTTGTTGTTTATTTTTACGCTGGCACATATTGACGTGGGCGTATTTTGTTATTTACATTTTACGCTGGCACTGTATAGACATGAGCGTATTTTGTTTCTATTTTTACGCTGGCACATATAGATGTGGACGTATTTATTGCTTAGACATTTTTACGCGGGCACGTATTGACGTAAGCGTATTTTGTTGTTTACTATTTTTACTGCTGGCACGTATTGACGTGGGCGTATTTTGTTATTTATATTTTATGCTGGCACGTATAGACGTGAGCGTATTTTGTTTCTATTTTTACGCTGGCACGCATAACGTGGGCGTATTTGGTGATTCTTATTCTACGCTGACACGTATAAACGTGGGTGTGAAGTTTAGGGTTCGGTTCTTCTTCTTCTTCTCCGACGAACCCATGGCCAAATTAGGTAGGGTTCTACCTATTATGGACGGAGCCACAGTGGGGTTGGTCCTGCGGGTTGCCTCCGATGATGCGACGACGGTTTCCGTACGCTCACTCCTCGACGAAGCAGCGGCGGGCTTCTTGCCCTTGGCGCCGCCGGTGGTCTTGCTCTTGGGGGCCATTGATTTGAACTGAGATTTCAAAGAAGAGAATAAAGAAGATAGAGATTGCAAGAATGAGTAAAGATTCTCTCTACCCGCAAAGCTCTATTTATAGAGAATTTTGAAATCGGTTTAAATTCCCAAAATTTATGCTGACTGTTGGATATCCTGAATATTACGCTTCTAAGTTGACTGTTGGGTATCCCGAATTTTACGCGGACTGTTGGATATCCCAGATTTTACGCTTTTGTTCAAAGTATTTCAAATATTAGAAAAAATTTGAAAACTTTGAAGGGGGTCTTGTAGAAGCGTAAATAAATTTCCTTCATAGACCAAGTCAAAGAAGTTGAAAGCTTTACGCAAGTCAAACTGAGTCAGATTCAAGTTTTACGCAGAGATCAAACAGAGACTAACTCTACGCGAGAGCCATCCTCAGCCTTTATACGAGAGACAGGCTGTCCACAATGCATTTAATGCGCGTGATACTGCTCTGACAGTACATTGCACAGAAGCCAAGAAGATTTTTACACCAAACCCAACACTTGTTATTTAGCGTGCAGATGGGCTACTTTACGCTCAAGAGACCACTTCCTTTATGCATGAAAGCTATTTGAGTCTTTACGCTCAAGGCTTTCGTGTGCGTAGAGTTTATTTGAGCTAATTATACGCTCAAGGCTACTTTTCAGCCACTTTACACAGGAAGTCTATTTTGGGTTATTTTACGCCCAGTCTGCTACTCTACGCAGGAAGTCTATTTTGGGTTATTACACGCCCAATCTTTTCTGGCTATGTGAGAACGTGGTCTGCATACGTGGCTTTCATGCCACACTTATCGAGGAATGTGTGCACGTGCTCTCCCCATATTGTTGAAGTTGTGGGACACGTGTCACCATGTAGAGATCACAACTCTATATGGGACACGTGTCATCACACGTAAGGTTGATTTTCAATCGTGGGTGGCAGTTACTTGCGTAGAGACCCAATTATGTTACTTTTTACGCACAGAGGGTCTAGTCTATAAATAGACTTATTTTTAACAGAAAGAAAACATCAAGAGAGATAAAAAGGAGGAGATTCTGAGAAAACTCATACTTTCAGAGTGATATTTCCAGAAGTATTTCTTCAACTTTTTCTCAAGAACAGGGTGAAGCAAAGCAGGAAAGCATTCAACTGTGCCATCAGTGCTATTGTATCGATACCTTTCTGGTGACTTAGTTCTTCCGATTGTTCATCTTCTTCAAGCAGTTCTCATCATCATCATCGTGTGGTCCAAGGAACAAAGTGATCGCTCTCAGATCAGACTTCCATAGCAATACTTTCCAGAAACAATTTGTACTTTTGTACTTTTTTTTGTTTTCTTTCAAAAGCTAATTTTAGGCATTTTGTTAAGTGAAACAGGCCTACGACGTCCGCCATATGGGGGAGAGGAGAACATCATTTGTAGAGATTTTAGCATGCTATATTTGCCCTCCTCCGTGCAGCTTCTCGAAGGTTCAACAGCCTTGTTTGCTTGCTCAGCAGTAAAACATGACCTTCTTCGCGGGCCACAAGACCACTTTTCGATAGAAACGTGGTGCTGCCAGGCTGATCAACCTATGTGTTGCTGACGAGTAGTAGATTTTCCCTTCTTTTGGGCATCAAATGTAATCTCCTATATTTTGCCTGAGCGAAAGAGATGAAGAACTTTTTGCTTTGCTCATGAGATGTAGTCCTGTGAATGTAACTAATTTTGAATAAACAGAATATATTTGCTCCACTCTTTGCTTGTGATATCTGTGGTGCTTATATTAGAGAGCCAATAATACAACATTTGTGTAAAGGGTATTCCGCTGGGGGAGCTCCCTCTCTCCTTTTTGTTTGCTTGAACCCATCGCCCTTCTGTACGCTGGCGGTGCAGGTAATAGATTCAAAACGAAAACCCAAAGGAGGTAATATGGATGTGATAGGTTTTATGGTCTTAACACCATGTCTTTTATCCCGGATTGGGTATAAGTGTCGAGTCGAAAGATTACCGGTATCAGAGGTAATATAGACGTGACACATGGTAATCAGGAGTGGTATTGTGAAATATCGATGCTAGAGGTAACGTGGACATAGCGAGGATATTTCTGGTAGATATTCTGCTGGGGAATTTTTGATGTAGACCTATTATCCGTTTTATATTCGAATGATTCGAATATAGATAATAAGTTGAATGAAGCTGCTAGTAGAGGTTATATAGACGTAACAGTATAGGATGTTCTATATCTGACCAGAGGTAATATGGACGTGGAAAGATATATAGCATTAGGGAGAAGTAGATAATTCAGAGGTAATAGGGACGTGATTATCCTTGATGAATGCTTTGCTCAGAGGTTATATGGACGTGGCAAAACATAATCATTTCACTGGGGAAATAATTATCATAAAATAATTCAGAGGTAATAGGGACGTGACTTATTTTCGTCAAACCGAGTTTGGACAGAGTCAAAAACGAGAATGATTCCACTGGGGAAATATTTAGAGGACCTATTATCCAGGGCGTATTCAAGACCCTTGAAATACGGATAATAGTTAGATAGTTTTTTTTTTGAATCATATAAACATCGCACTGTACATTTACATGACTGAACGTATGTGAACATTATGTAAAAGAGGTTACACATAGTATCTCTTCAGGAACTTGCCGTTGATAGGCATCATGAGTAAGTCACCGTCAGGCTTGGTCAGCCGGTACGCACCGTTAGAATACACCGATTCTATGACGAAGGGACCTTCCCATTTAGGCTGGAATTTCCCTTTTGTTTTGTGTGTCATAACCATCGGTCTCCTTACTGCTAGGACCAGATCGCCGACTTGGAATATCCTTTCTTTTACCTTTTTGTTGAAAGCTCTAGAAAGGCGTGCTTGGTATAGCACAATACGCTGTTGAGCTAATAGACGTTTTTCGTCTAACGCTTCGAGCTCTTGGAGTCACAGACGGTAGCTTTCTTCAGTAGTCAGCTCGCTGTCTAGGGCTACCCGGAGAGAAAGAATCTGGATTTCTAGGGGAAGAACTGCTTCGCTCCCATAAACCAGAGAGAATGACGTACTGCTTGTTGGAGTCCGGACCGTTGTGCGATAGGCCCATAGACATTCACCGAGCTTCTCGTTCCAATCGCGCTTGTTTGAAGACACAAATTTCTTGAGAAGTTTTATAATGGTTTTGTTGAAGGCTTCTACTAGCCCGTTAGCCGCTGGATTGTAGGCAGTAGAGGCTATGTTCTGGATACGATTCTTAATGCAGAACCAATAGAATGTATGGCTTGCGAACTGTGGACCATTATCATGGATGATCCTGTGAGGTAGGACGAAGTGGTAAATGACGTGATGTTTGATGAAACTGATCACGTTTGATGTCTTCACTTCAGTGAGCGGTATAGCTTCCGCCTATTTGGAGAAGTAATCGGTTATAGCTAGGATGGACCGATGTCCTTTGGAGGATGACGGGCTGATTGGCCCTATCACGTCCATGCCCTAGGCTTCAAATGGCCAAGATGCTGCCGTCGGGTGTAGAAATACTGAAGGTTGGTGAATGAAATCAGCATGGAACTGGCAAGCTCTACACTTCTTTGCATATTCAACAGCATCCGCTATCATTGTGGGCCAGTAATAAACCATTCGTTTGAGGCGATCTTGTAATTTGGGACCTGGTTTATGTGCACCACAAACTCCATCGTGAGCCTCCCGGAGTGCATGCTTGGCTTCGGTGTCTGATAAGCATCGTAACAGTAGCCCATCATAAGAGCGTCGGTACAGTATCTTGGTAGCTATGTCGTAGTAGAATCTGAGGGATCGCCTTTGGATGGATACCGCTTCCTTCGGGTCCTCGGAGAGAATTCCATAGACAGCGTAGTCTATGAAGGGAAATCTCCAGTCTTTAGCGTCGACATTTGTTTCTGCTGCGTAACTGTGATAAATATGCAAGGCATCTTTCACACAGAATAGTTCTCGACCAGACACTGTGATCGACTGCTGAGTATTGGTGGGAACGGTCAAGGAAGCAACAAGACCGGCTAGAGCATCTGCTTCTATATTCTGTGGTCGAGGCACGTGCTCGATGAAGAATCCAGCAAAAGTAGACGCCAGCACGATTGTTGCTCGGTGGTAGGGGATGAGATCTTCGTGGCGAACTTCGTAATCCCCTCGGACCTGACTAACTATTAGCTTGGAATTGCCGTAAGCCTCTAGATAGTCAACTCCCAGTTGCTTTGTCAGTTGTAGGCCGATTATTAGGACATTATATTCGGCTACATTGTTGGTGCATGGTTCCACGAGAGAATATGTACGGTGTATGACCAGATGATCAGGTGACACAAGCACAACGCTTACTCCAGCCACGATGTTCCCTTTGGGCCCTATTCTTGATACACCATTAAAGAACATTCGCCAAATAGGGATCTCTTCAGTTGCAGTATTAGACTCCACCACTTCGTCGGAGATTTCGTCGTAGAGTTTGGACGACTCCAGCACCGAATGAGCTGCTAGGAAATAAGCTAATGCTTGACCTTTTACTGTCTTCTAAGGGACAAAGATCATATCATATGGGATCAACAGCATTGCCCATGTAGCTAAACGGGAATTGAGAGAACCCGGCTTAGTCATGAGTATTCTGAGAGGGTTGACTTTGGATATGATGTGGATAGTCTGCCCAGACACATAGTGGCGTGTCTTTTAGATGGCAAATACAAGTGCGAGGTATTCCTTCTCCACCGGTGTGTATTTGTGCTCGGTACCCACCATTGTGCGACTGAGGTAGTAAATTGCATGTTCATGGCCGCCTTCGTTCTTCAGAGCTAAGAGGGCGCCAAGGGAATGATCCATGGTACGAACATATAGTAAGAAGGGCTTCCCCATTATTAGGGCTATCAGTACTGGAGGGCTTGTAAGATATTCTTTGATGTCGTCGAATGCCCGTTGATATTGTTCAGTCCAGACGAAAGATACACCTTTCTTTATAAGATGAGTGAATGGTTGACACCTTCCAGAGAGGTTCGAAATGAATTGTCTGATGTAAGCTAGCATTTCTTGTAGTTCGCGTAGCTCTTTGAGGTTTCTTGGAGGATGCATGTCGAGAATAGCCTTCACTTTCTTCGAGTCCAGATGTATACCCTTTGAAGTGATGACAAAACCAAGGAACTTGCCGCTGGAGACTCTCAGAAAAGACTTGGTTGGATTCATCTTGAGTTGGTGTGCACACATTAGTTCGAACACCGTTCTAAGTCTTGGAGGTGGTTGCCCTTGAGACGACTTTTGACTGCAATATCGTCTACGTAGCACTCCACAGTTTTGTGCAAATGATCGCAAAAAATTGTGTTCATGGCTCGCTGGTATGTTGCCCCTGCATTCTTCAATCCTAAGGGCATCACCGTATAGAAAGTATACCTCCAACGGTGTTCAAAAAGATGTGTGCTTCTCGTCGTCGGGGAACATCTTGATCTGGTTGTAGCCTGAGAACCCATCCATGAAGGACATCCATTCGAAGTCGTAAGTGTTGTCGATCATTACGTCAGTGATCGGTAAAGGGAACTCGTCTTTCGGACATGCCGAGTTCAAATCACGGTAGTCGATACAGACTCGAACTTTACCGTTCTTTTTTATGACTGGAACGATATTGGCAACCCAGTCGGGATGTTGTTCCTCACGAATGAATCCACTGGCGATGAGCTTTTTGACTTCATTCTCGATGACTTCCATGACGTCTGGTCGAAATCGCCGTTGTTGCTGTTTTACTGTCTTAGCTTTAGACAAATATTCAGGCGGTGCACGGCGACTTTAGGGTCTAAGCCTGGCATGTCTCCATAGCTCTATGCGAAGACATCGATGTATTCTCTTATAAGCTGTATAAGAGACTGGCGTTCAACGTCAGATAGGCTTTTGCTGATGAAGATTGGTTTGAAAGATGCTTCATCTCCTAGATTGACTTGGATGACTTCATCTTCGGTAGGTGGTTCACGTTGTTCAAAGTGCAGCTCCCACCTGGTGTCCATCTTTTGAGCCCATTGTTCGAGTTCGATTGATTGGACATCGCCTGTAACTTGGTCTGTGGAAACCATGTGGACAGACAAAGTTGCTTTGAATATGTCGTCGATGCTAGAGTCTGAGTCCCAGAGGAAGGAATCAGAAGAATGAGAACAACGATCTGCTTCATCATCTGATCATTCGAGGGTTGTTGGAGGAGAGACATAGCCTAAACTAACACCGTTTCGTTGGTAGTAGTTCTCGGGTTTGTCGGAAGGCACAAAGTGTCGTATTGGCAACCGTCGTCCTCGGCCGTAATTTAGCCCTTCGTCGCTTTTGATATCATATCCCATATTATGGATGATATTCTTGGCCTGCCAACTATACCGAAAAAGTTGCATTTTCCCAGAGTTATAGTCAGCTTATGTGTTGTAATTGGGAGGAGTAGAGTCTGGAACGAACTTTCTCTCGCCAATTATACGACCGAAGATGATTATCTCTTCATCTTTCTTTCTGGATGGAATGATGAAGTAGTGGATATCTTCTGGGTAGACTTTTTCCCATAGGTGAGGCATCGTGACCGACATGCAGAGGTGTGGTCCTATGTCGTTCTCTAGGGCGTATATCGTATCTATGTAATGGTTTACAGATTGATAGACATCGGAGTAATTCAAAGATAAACCTTTACTAAGGAAATACGCAAGTTCTTCTTCAGGGATAACATCATCCACTGAAGGTACATTATTCTGAGTATTGATATACTCAATGAGAGGGTCATCATCTGGAAGAGGAGCCACAGTCTTGGCCGAGTTCACCACATAGGATAATTCTTCAGGAATGGGAGGATTGACATCAGTAGGTTCTCCCTTGGGTGTTTTGTTGAGAGTGATGGTCAATGGTTTGACTTTGTCGGGTTTCTTCTTCTTCACCCAGATTGTGAGAGGCTTCGGGGTACTTTTTGGAGTAGTACGTCCTTTGACTCGGACAATCAGGGGACCACCATTGGGGGATGGAGGTGATTCAGCTTCATTGTCAGCTTTATTTCCATCATCTTGGGGGTAGAGATTGGTAAAGTACCGAATCTCCATAGTAAGCTTCGATGCCCTTAAAAGGATCGACGTCAGCAAACTCTGTCTTCACGACACCGTCGCTGTTGACGTACTTGAAGCACTGGTAAAGTGTGGAAGGGACGATCATGTTCTTATGTATCCATGGACGTCCCAGCAAGACGTTGTAGGATAAATTGGCATCGATCACATAGAAGGAGACCTCCGTTCGGAGATCACCGATCTGGGATTTGAGACGGATCTTACCCAGCGGATGGCTTCGACCAGCATTGAAAGCCATGATAGTTGTGTTGGTTGCGGATAGCTTGTGCAGAGGAATTCCCAGGATTTGAAGCAAGCTTCTAGGAATGATGCTGAGGAAGGATCCTGGATCGATGTGCATGCGGTCCACCTTGATCGCCCCGATATACCCTGTATAGTACAGGGGTCTATCATAAAGAATATTTTTTAGTAGCATGTCCTCCTGTGAGAAGGTGATGTTGGGCACCACTTCCATGGTACTGTGACAGTAGGGGAAGGAGACAGGATCTCAACGGGAGCTTTGACCTCAGCAAGGTAAGAGTCGGCATGTAGCAATGCCTCACTTAAGGCCTTTCGTGTTTCTTTGGAGAGTCGCAATATATCGAACAGAGATAACCTGGCGGGTGTATTGGCTAGCTGAACTAGTATGTTAAAGTTGTAGGGTCGATCCATGCCTTCTGGAGCTGGCGCCTTTAGAGACTTGTCAAACTGCGTCTCCTTCTGCTTGGATGTGGTTTGAGGCTTGGACGGGCCGGCTTCTGAGCTTGTAGGGACAACAGGAGCTTGAGAGGGCAGTGCTTCTTCTTGTGCGGGATCATACGTTCGAAGATATGTCTTCCCCGATCGCGTCTCGCCAGATAGAACCTCGTAGATGGGGGAGGATACCATGTGGCATGGCTTAAACTTGTTGCCCCTTCTTACTTTGGGAGGTGCTACCCCCTGCATCACTTCTTAGACAAGGTCCGGATGGACCCACATGATTCTACCACGTCTAGTTGTGAGTGGGACTAAGGTTGAGTTGTGAGCTGGTGGTAGGTTGACAACTTCCATCATTGGGGATTGGGACCACGCCGTTTGGGACTTCTGTAGGAGAAAGTCGCCAAACTGAAGAGAGATCATGTTAGCAGATACGACCTTATCTTCAGCTTCAAGATTGATCACTTGGCTGTCGATAAGCTGTTGTATCTTCTTCTTCAGGACGATGCTGTCCTTGGTGGAGTGATGCACGTACTGATGGTAAAGACAGTACTTGGGATTATTGAGTTGGCTCGCCTCTGCAGGACGTCGTGGTGGGGGCAATGTCAGCTTATTACCCTTCGTCAATGTGTGAAAGATGGTGATGACATCGTCTTCATCGAAGGAGAAGGTCTCCTTAGGCTTGTCAGAGGCGCCTTGAAAATTGGAAGCTCCTATGGATGTGTCGACCTTCAGGACTTCTTTCCCTTTACCCCCACGAACAGGGATAGTCTGAGGATGCTTGCCTTTGTCCTCAGATTTGGGTGTCTTCAGCCCCAGTAGTTCCAAGTTAGGAATATTATTTCAGCAGCATCAGGGTCCCCAATAAAAGCGAGCCATGTATCATACTTATGTATACCTAGACAAAACTTTACTGTAGGAAGAAAGTTATGTCGATAAGTATCCATAAGTTATGTGTCTGGTATGCCGAAGGGCATCTTCAGTGCTAGTCGTCTGAAGCATTCAGTGAAGGCGATGACAGATTCAGTCTTCCTTTGCTTGGTCTCGATGAGAGTGGACATACTAACATGCATGCCACTCTCGTAAAACCTGTTGAGGAACAACCTCTCTAAGTCTTTGAATGAATTGATACACCCGTCAGGCAGACTGCAGAACCATTCGAAGGCTACCCCCTGTAAGGTGCTAATAAATAGCTTTGATAGGAATGGATCGTCTCGGGGCAAGTGTAGAGTTTGCGTGTTGAAGTACATCAGGTGCTGACGAAGAGAAGTCAAGCCGTCGAATGAGTTCAGCGTCAGTGGCTTGTAGTTAGGAGGGCAGGTAGCGTTCTCCCACTCAGGAGGATACGGTTGAGATATCCCCATATTTTGCAGCTCGTCTTTGTGTGAGAAGGTGTCGAGGCGAGCAACCAGGGAATCAATTGTATCCTGTTGATTGAGCAGGTGTTGGGAAACAGCTGCTGAGCGATTGTCAGGTATTGTCAGCGAAGGACCACCCCCAGTATTTACAAGATTTGGAGGAGGTGCAACAGAATGATACTCCTTTTGTAGGGCAGGAGGGTTGTTGCTGTGAGCCGAACTAGCGTGGGCTGAGGCATTTTGCTGAGGTAGAGGAACAGCTCCAGTAGCTTGGACTGTCATGATACTGGTAAGCATATCAGTGATCTTGGCGAATGCTGTTTCGAGACCCTCTAGCCATTTACTAGTCTGATCACTAGCTTCTTCATGTCTTTCTCCGTCTGTCATGTACGTAGATAGCATGTGAGAATGAACAGAGGAAGCAGTGCAACTGGTGCTGATACTGTCTGTCTCTGAGTGGATGAGTCCTTCATCTTCAGGTAGAGGAGGTAGATAGTCGCCATCGGATTCGGAAGGATCATCGTCCTCTGGAAGGCTACCCCCAGTGTGGGGGTCATCTGTTTCAGATTCTGAGGGAATGCTACCCCCGGCTTGGGAATCTTCATCGTCTATACGGAATTTTGCCTTTGATCGAGTGCCCATATATACTCCTTCAGATGTAACAGCCCGTTGGCCATCTGTTGGTAGACTTTGTCTTCTCCTTCTCGTGGAACTGAGAGAGAAGGTTGGGTTGGTAGTCCACCATCTTTGATTGGGGCTTCCGTAAGGGGGACCCCATGAAGCCATATTAGATGAGACACATAGTGGCTTATCGTCGTCAGAGAAGTGCAGCCGTCGAAACACAGACTTTCTCTGAGGCATTCTTGTTACTTTGGAGCAACAACAGTTGATAACAATATTAGCGCACGGAAGTGCACTATGAATTGTTATGTTCTCCCTCGCTTTACGCTTATGATTTATCATGTCGCACAAGTCAGCGGAAGGGAGTTTTATCTTACAACCCATGTTGTATGCATCGCTGAGCTTTACATGTGGGTTCGTAAGGAGAGTAGGCGTATCCAAACTTAGTTCATGTGCAGGGGCAACCCCCACACCTAAGTTCTGGGATGTCCTTGAAGACAGCCCCGTGCTATACGTGTTGGGACCTGTCTTTTTGTTGTGGACGCATAGGCCTTGGAGACTGGACTTGGGCGCATACATCTTGGCAGCATGTTTGTGTCGCCTTGATGTGGGCACATAGTACGGGTCCAGAGAGCCCGGGCGCACAGCCTTGGGCGCATGACTCTGAGTGCCCAACCTGTTGAAGACAGAAGTGTCCTGGTTGGGGCTATGCACCCAAACACTCCCTTGGGCGCATGGCTTTGGGTGCATGCTTGGTGGAGCAGCACTGTTTTCTTCCAGTTTTGCCTCCTTCATTCGTGAGCCTTGCCGGGTCTAGCCAGAGTGCCGCACACCCCGATCCTTGGCATTGTAGTGTTTTCCTCTGCCAAGTCTCGAGTGTTGAACACTCTGTTGTTGGTTGTGGAGGAAAGAAGTCACTGGGCTAGTAGAGCCCAGAACGGTGTGAGCCTTCTCCATTTGGAGGACTTCTGTGGCAGAGTCCTGCGCCCAGGTGACAGAGTCCTCCAGTTGCATATCCGCTATGATACTAGCAGAATATGCACAGCGAGCCTTAGAAAGCCAAGTCTTGCGAGACTTGTTTGGCTTCGCTAATTTTGAGGGAGTAGAGCCGTCCCTCGAGAGCATCTCTTCGAACACCTGCTGGTCGAATTTTACGATCAGCATCTTCTGAGTACTCCCCACTTTGTCGATATCGGATTGCGTCACCACCTTCTCATCAGAGGAAAAGGTAGTCCCCAGCAGAGTCGCCATTTTTGTGGACACACAAAAAAGAAGAAGAAGAAAACGCTGTCTTTTCTTTTTATTGGTGCAAGGCACCACAAATCGAGTACACCTGAGAGATCCTGCGCTGAGGATCTTCGAGTACAAAAAGAAGAATTCTGGGGAATGGGACGATGGAGATCGAGCGGCAGTTGCTCCTGAAGCAATTTGGCTCTTGAAAATGCTCCCCGTTCTGTCTGTTGAAGAGGGAAGAAGCCCCCCTTTTATAGTCGTTCTTGGACTGGAATGATGTTATGCGCCTACATAAAGAGATACGCTGGTTCTTACGTGGACGCATGGTCCTGCTTTGGGTGCATAGGTGTAGGCACATACAGGCTGCGAGATCGTAGGTTGGTCGTGGTGTTGACGTGGCCGCATGCTTCGGTGCACGACTGTTCGTGGAGACTGACGTGGCCATGCGCTTCGGTGCATTCTGATCGTGGCTTTGACTGAGTCAGGCTTGGACGCATAGCCATGTCTCAGGCTATGCGCCCTCCTTTCGGAGGAACTAGTCTTGGACGCATGGAGTTATACTTGGACTGGGCGCATGGAGCTTCATTTAATGGGCGCATGGAGTCGAACTGACTGGGTGCATGGAGCTGCTTTGACTTGGACGCATGGGGCTATATTTTGTTAAAATTTTAATGCTTCTACATAGGTGACAAAGTTATTTCTAAAATCCTCCGGCTTCCTCACTCGCTTAGTTGACGGCTCAGCGAGTTCTGGTTCAACAGTTGTTTCAACTTCTTCTTGTACTACGTTCTCATTAAAAACTTTAGTTTCCTGTGCACCCTTATTGTTCTCCAGAATATTCGCAAGAATAATTTTCTTGTGCCTTGCAAATTTATCTTCAAAATATTTTGCGTCGCATGATTCAATGATATGATTTGATTCAATATCAAGAAATCTCCGAGTATCACTCTTCTCGGTATAACCCAAGAAGATCGTCTTCATAGTCCTTGTCTCGAGCTTTTGAATTTTCAGATCTGGGAGCTTCACATATGCCAAACACCCGCACACTCGAATGACATTCAAGTTAGGTCTGACTTTGAACCAGAGTTCATGAGGAGTAACGTCCAAAGTTGCATGTGGTACTCTATTCAGAATAAAAGTGACCGTCAATGCAGCTTCTCCCCAGTAGCATTTTGGAAGACCCGCAGTCAACAACATTGAATTTATTATTTCTGTCAATGTTCTGTTCTTTCTTTCTGCTACTCCGTTAGATTGAGGAGAGTACGGAAAAGTAGTCTCGTTGGTAATTCCATGTTCTTTGCAAAACGATGTGAATTCATGAGACCAATACTCTCCGCCTCGATCACTTCTTATTCTCTTGAGTTATTGTCCAGTTTGTCGTTCAACCTTGACCCTGAACCCTTTGAACTTCTCGAATGCTTCGTCTTTAGCCTTGAGCAAGTAGACGAACACATATTTTGAGAAGTCATCAATGAAGGTTATGAAATACTTCATCCCGGCTTTTGTAGAGAATTGTTTGAAGTCACAGATATCAGAGTGTATCAACTCCAGAAGATCTGTGCTTCGATTAACCCGAGGAAAGGGTTTCATTGTGATCTTCATCTGAGCACATACTTCACATTTCTCTACCTTACCCCCACATTTGGAGATAAGTCCTAGACTAGACATTCTGTTTATTCTTTTATAATGAACATGTCCTAGTCTATTATGCCACAACTCAAGCGTATAATCAAAATGAGTGATTGCATTAATAACATTAGACTGATTTTCAAGTTGAATTTTAAACATTTCTATAGTATAAAATGCTTTTTCGAAGTATGTTTCCTTTATGGACATCACCATCTAGCCAGCGTTGATGTCCATCCTTAGGCCTGCATTACAGAATATGCCTCTAGAGATCAGGTTCTTTGCAATATCAGGTACATGCTTCACACCTTGAAGCATCAGAGACTCTTCTGAAGTCAGCTTCAATGCCACTGTCCCGATCCCTTGCACTTTAGCTTGTGCCTGTGTGAGCCCCCTATTCCTATATTCTTATCGTATATAATTATTTGGCTAGCTATTGTCATTGACCAATTTATTTTGGTTACGAATATTCTTTACTTATTGTATTCTTATGATAAAATAATTTACCACTGTTATTACTATTAGATTAATATTATACATATCTATTTTATTTACTGAATTTAGGTAAATATATAAATGTTCTAGTTATATGGTAAACTAGTGGAACTAGGGTTGTTAAAATTCTAGCATCATTATTTTTGAAACATATGAACTTTTACAAATTAATTTTTTTTATTGGGGCTTACTAATTATAAGCCAATTTCCTTAGACCATTAAACCGTAAACCATTTTTTTCCTTAAATCCTAAGCCCCAACCTAACTCATATTTTCCTAAGCCAAACTTTTACTGACTAAAATCTCCTATAACTATTTTCTCTCCTCTTAAATGTTCTTTTCAATGCCTCATAACACAGCCAGCACACTCTAAGACCCCTATCATTTGAAAATTTTCTCTAATGACTAAGTAATTGTAGGGCCCTGGTCAACGGGTCTCACCGCACCCAAACCCGCAAACCCTATAACCTATTTACTATTTAGTCTTGGTTGGGGGGACGACACCCGACCCAAACAATCCCAACCCGACCTGCCTTTAAATAGGCACTGTTCTTCTTCCTTTCTCGAACCGACAGGCACATGTAGCCATTTTCGGAAACTTGATGCAGGTGACCCAGGCCACGCCTGTACGGCGGTGATGGGTCCCTTGGACCCCATCCGACCGTTTGATACACCTAGGGCCTTCCTCTATAAATATGAGCGACTGCAACTCCTCTCAAAACCCTAGAAACCTAGTCACCTTATATTTTCGACCACCCTTCGAAAACCCTAGTCTCTCTCTATTTACATCTTGCCACCCTTCCTATTTCTGTCAAGAACAAGCCATAACCACCACTGCATCAAGCTCTCCGTCTCGTGGGCTCGAAGATCGGCGTGCCTCTACTCGACTCCGGACGGCAAGGATCCAGCATTGGCGTCCCTCGCCAACGTCGTCCTCTGAGTAGGAGTTCCTTTCCTCCGCTCGAACGGCTCTCTTGGGTACTGTTCTCACTCCATCTCCTTCATTTGGCTTGGGCGGACATGTTCTTTTCCTGTGCGTTCTTGGTAGGCTTATGGCCCATATGTGAACTTCCCATGTTAGAATATTGATAGCAGTAGTAGTCTATATTCTTATTGATGTTAGTTCTATGTTTATATTCCTCATATATTCTCTTGCTGCCATACCTATACTAGAGCTAAAAACGTTGGTGTCTATTTATTCTCCTATGGATACTTAAGGTTTAGCTAGTTGTCTTAAAACTTAGACCAGGGAATACATGGTTTGTGTGTGTGTCAATGTATAGTCTGTGGGAAGATAGTAAACAAATTCATATGTGATGGTATAGGAATGCTATGCTTGTATGTTATGATTATTAGGATGGATATGTGGAAGGTTTCAATTCCTAGTTGTGTACAGTGAGGTTTATGCCCTTATAGCTGGTGCATGGATAAAGGACTAAGGAGAAACAAGAAGTGATGTGTACGAACCATAGGGAGGGAATGAGCTCTGATACTGTAGTATAGTTTTCTTTTTAAAAACAATGGTTCTTTCCCCTTCCTTCTTGTATGAGTACTTCAATTGAAGGGGCAGGCATGGGTATGAGTGTGGATGATATGTGGGTTATTGCTACTATTGCAACAGGTGATAATTAGCAAGGGATATATTCTAACAGTTATGAGCTTTAGCTCATGTGGTTTGGTGGAAGGATTGTATAGTAAGAGACCCAGGTTCGATCCTTGGGTATGTTGAGTAGTTTTTTTGTGTGTGTAGTTCCCTTCTTCTTTCCTTGTTATCAAGTCCACCATTATTACATATATACATAAGTAATTTTCCATAGGGTTTCTCATGAAAGACTAAGGTGACCCAACTGTAAGTAGATGAGAAGGTTGTGACTCATACTAACTTAAAGTTCATTAATTATACCCCTTAATAATATTAGAGAGTTATTAATTACCTTGCTCATGGATTTTACGAATCCATATATATTGTGTAATTACTATAGTCAATTAATTAGCTTATTTATCACACCCTCAAGGTAATTTTTTTTGGTTGATAATTAATTAGATTAAATATTATCCTCTAGGTCCATTTGTCACTTCGGACTCTTCGGGTGTGGACATTAGACTAGCTTTTACTACTCAACAGCACCCGGAGACAGGCAAGTCTACCTTGCCATACTTGTACTTCAGTTACAATATTTAAATTCTTAACTATTATTTATGTGTATAATATTGCAATTCCTAGGGCTGTATTCGGTACTTCGCGTCCGAATCACATTCGGGTGCCGATGGACGTTAGCGCCATCGGGTATCAACTTAGACATTCACATTTCATTACCGCGACAATCCGTTGTGGAGTACATTCAGACCCTAGGACATGTTCAGGTTTACTACATATTGTTGGATTCTCGTACACAATTTATATACGAAAATCCATGATTGATTCTAGGACGATGACTTGTGATCCTTACACTATACTTACTAGTATGACTCGATGTCCAAGCTAGAGGATCTGGCCGAGCGTCACGTGGATGCGATTCGCAAGGTTACATGGGAGTGGAGAACATACACCGTGCGCTTGGGATACTTTCTCTCATAGTATGCCGTTGTCTTATTCCAGAGCTTCGAGGATTTTCATAGTTTGCCACAGTCCTTATCGAACTGTAGGGTATTCATAGTTTGCCGGAGAGCCTATCAGTTCTCCGGGGTACACCTTGACAGCCCGCGTGTTCGAGTGATGTTTCTTAAATTGCATTAGCATTCTTGTTGGTTATGTTAGATTCACCTCTTACAGTTACATTCTACTTTTCATATATGTATCTACACTGTTGTACTTTTGGCTTGCATATTACGTACCTTGTTATGTCTCGTTGAGGACCAGTTTTCTCTCCAGATTTAGACGAGGATTATCCGGAGGTCTATGGATCCAGACTTGACACGAGAGCAGTTCCAGAGGACGAAGTTTATCCAGCAGAGTAGCTAGGTTATTCCAGTGGTAGAGCTCTTCTTGATCTGACTTCATTATCTAGTTAGTCTGTTGGCAGATCTAGTTATCTTCCTGTTTTACTTCATTCAACATTGTATCCGCGGGATTGTTTTCACAAGACTCTTTTCATTCAGTATTTGTATTATTACTACATTCGGACTATGTTAATTATCATATTGTGGTTTTATTCGGATTATTCACTATGTGTTCCTCGATCATACTTGTGGATGAGATTAGTTACTTGTGATCGTCTGGGCTTTTACTTCTTATTTACTACATTTTACAGCTTAAGTGCTACTCAAATGGTTCTATTAAATTGGGTTAATCATTGGGAGTGGTACTCGCTGGCCTTGTCACGTAGCTCGATTTCGTATTTTTTGAACTGGGACGTGACATAGTTTTTGTGGTGGCCCATGCAGGTCGAGATTTAAATCGTCTTGGTTACCTAACTGTGCCAAGCGAGCCTGCATTTAGGATTAGAACTTAGAGATCTCATCTTCTTGCTTGAATACCTCTCTATGACACCTCCTCATCGTTTTTATTACCAAAATTACATCATGTTTGATTCCAAGTCGCTAATTTTCACTTATCTGCTTTCAGAGTATGAATCTCCAAAGTGGACGAGTGGCGCAGTAGGACGGTGTCCCCTGGGACTCCGTATCATCTAACGAGCTGACCCTGAGGCAGTTACTCATGCTGACCCCAGCTCCTCAGGTTCAGATTTTTCAGTAGACTGAGGGGCCGCCAGCCGAGAAGCGCCACCAGACACAGCCGGGACAGCATCAGCCGCAGAAGACAGAGCTACAGCAGCAGCCACCTCCTACGCATCCACCGCAGATGCCGTACATGCCATTTTCCGCCACCAGGATAGCATGAGGACGGGCAGTAGATGTATCAAATGATTTACACCATGATGCAGGCCCAACAACAGATTCAGTATCAGGCACAACAGCAGGCTCAACAACACCAGTCGGATACTCTGAGGGAGAGTATCGTCACTACACTGGAGCAGGTGACACCACCGGAGCGACGGACTTCGACGGGGTCTATCAAGGACTTTTGTCACATGGTGCCCCTTCCATTTTCGGGCACAGAGGAGCCTACAGAGGTTAATGCATGGCTTACTAGCATCGAGCACCAGTTGGAGGCTGCAGAGCTTCCAAGGGACAGATGGATGAAGGCCGTCAGAATGCAGCTGACGCACAACGCACACCATTGGTGGTTGGCCGAGGAGCATCGGCTAGGACCCGACCGGGTCACTTGGGAGTAGTTCTCCAGGCTTTTCAAGGAGATATTTATTCCAGCTACAGCGCGTGCGGAGCTTCGGGACAAGTTCATGCATCTTGTCCAGGGCAGTATGACGGTCGAGGAATACAATACGGAGTTTCTCTATCTGAGCCGTTTTGTCCCGTATCTGATCGACATTGAGGAGAAGAAGGCCGAGAAGTTCTATGATGGCCTGCGCTTTGAGCTACAAAGATTGGTAGGATCAGTCGCACCTACTTCGTACTCAGATATCTTGACAACAACCAGACGTCAGGAGCACATCAACCATAGGGAGGCCAGCATGAAGCGCTCCCACTCATCAGCACCAGCAGCTCAAGCACAGCAGGGAATACCAGTAAAATTCCCCCAGATTCATCACCCGCAGAGGGTAGCAGCACCTGGACTCCCTACTTGCCATCATTGTGGCAGAGTAGGCCATGTAGAGAAGGAGTATCGGCACAAACTGGGACTATGCCTTGTTTGTGGATCAGATCAGCACCAGGCGCAGGATTACACGGAGCATCGTGGAGCAGCACAGATGGTGCACCGACCAGCACTTCCAGTACCGAGGCCCTTCTACCAGGGTCCGAGAGCGCCCCATGCTGGAGTTGGGGTGATACGACCAGGATACTAGGGGAAGACCACCCTTGGCACCGCAGGCAGCCCGATTTTTGTAGGCCAGATAGCAGGCTAGAGCACAGGGGCATGGACAGGCCTTTGCTATGACAGTTTAGAAGGCAGAGACAGCTGGAGAAGTTATCGCAGGTACTATTTTAGTTGCTTCATTACCTGCAGTAGAATTATTTGATTTTGGTGCCACGCATTCATTCATAGCTGCTATTTTTGCGGCCACCCATAGAGTAGCTACTGCACCCCTTTCGAAGACTATGAGAATTCTCACGGAAGGCAGAATAGTACCTGTTAGCGATACATGTAGATCTTGTTCAGTAGTTATTTGTGGGCGTGAGATGCGTGCCCAATTTTTAGTCTTCTCCATGCCAGACTATGATATGGTTCTTGGTATGGATTGGTTGAGCCAGTACCATGCGACGATTGCCGACGTGGATTTGTCATATTTTGACTCCCACGTCACACCGAGTTTGAGTTCTCTCGGGGAGCCGTAGAGATGGATGATCACCCCACCCTTGAGACACATATTGCATTGGAGGAACCAGCACGCCCGACTATCGTCTTGGAGTTTGAGGACATTTTTCCTGAGGAGCTTCCAGGATTGCCACCAGACGGGGAGATAGAGTTCTCCATCGAGCTAGCTCCAGGAACGCCACCTATCACTTCCCATGTGTATCGACTGGCACCGAAGGAGGCACGCGAGTTGAAGATCTAGAAAGATAATCTATTGGATTTGGGTTTTATTCGGGATAGTGTTTCACCATGGGGAGCTCCAGCATTGCTTGTACCGAAGAAGGAAGGGTCGGTACGGTTGTGCATCGACTACAGAGAGTTGAATGTTGTGACAGTGAAGAACAGGTATCTATTGCCTCGTATTGATGATTTATTTGACCAATTGAGTGGTGCTTGTGTGTTTTCGAAGATTGATCTCAGGTCAGGCTACCACCATATCAAGGTGCGAAAGGAGGACTTACCGAAGACGGCCTTTCGGATGAAGTACGGGCACTATGAGTACCTTATGATGCCGTTTGGTTTAACCAATGTACCAGCGATATTCATGAGTCTAATGAACAAGGTGTTCCACCAGTACTTGGACAAGTTCGTGGTGGTGTTCATCGATGACATTTTGGTGTACTCTAAGAGTCACGAAGAGCATAATGAGCATCTCAGGATCGTGCTGGAGTCATTGAGAAGAGAAAGACTCTATGCCAAGCTCAGTAAGTGTGAGTTTTGTCTGGGCGAGGTATCCTTCCTCAGGCACATTATTACAGGAGTCGGATTAGCAGTGGATCCAGAGAAGATTGAAGCAGTGAAGACTTGGCCTACATCGACGTCAGTTGCAGAGGTGAGGAGCATTCTCGGACTTGTCGGATATTATCGGAGGTTCGTAGAAAACATTTTAAGGATCGCTGAGCCTATGACGCGTTTGACGCGTAAGGATCAGGAGTTCAACTGGACAGAGGAGTGTCAGACGGCTTTTGATGAGCTGAAGAAGCGTCTGACGTCAGCACCTATCTTGACACTACCGTCGAGATCTGGAGGTTTTGTGGTATACAGTAATGCATTCGGGAGCAGACTAGGATGCGTATTGATACAGCACGACAAGGTTGTGGCCTACGTATCGAGACGGTTGAGGATCCACGAGAAGAACTATGCGACGCACGATTTGGAACTAGCTGCAGTAATTTTTGCACTAAAGCTATGGAGGCACTACATTTATGGCGAGCGGGTAGAGATTTTTACTGATCACAAGAGCCTGAAGTACGTCTTCACGCAGAAGAAGATGAATATGAGGCAAAGACGTTGGCTGGAGCTGATAAAGGACTTTGAGATCGAGTTACAGTACCATCCGGGCAAGGCGAATGTCGTGGCGGATGCTTTGAGCAGAAAGCCTACGACATATTTCTTGACGACTCAGCATCATTTATTGGAGGATCTCCAGGAGTTAGGGATAGAGGTTATACTGCCAGGTATGGACAGACAGTTATCTACCCTTGAGGTACAGTCCACTTTGGTTGAGAGGATCAAGGCCTCTCTACCTACAGATACGAGATATAGGAGACTCCGGGAGAGGACAGAGGCCGACGAGCAGACAGGGCTACGAATTCACGAGGATGGAACGTTAAGGTATGAAGATCGCCTATGTGTTCCGAGTGGAGAGCTACGCCAGGAGTTGATAACAGAGGCGCATAGCTCAATATATTATATTTATCCCGGAGGTACGAAGATGTATAGGGATCTACGGCAGCATTACTGGTAGCTTGGAATAAAGAGGAAGATTGCTTAATTTGTAGCGAGATGTTTGGTCTGTCAACAGGTCAAGGCCGAGCACCAGAGGTCTGCAGGACTGTTGCAGCCGCTTTCCATTCCTGAGTGGAAGTGGGAACATATCACGATGGACTTCGTCACTGGATTTTCGAGGAGCCCCTGCAGGAAGGATGCAGTTTGGGTCATCGTGGATCGACTCACCAAGTCGGCCCATTTCTTGCCCTTCAGAGTTGGGCAATCGACGAAGATTATTGCTGATTTGTACATGAGACAGATAGTCCGTCTGCATGGAGTACCGGTCAGCATTGTGTCGGATCGAGAATCCAGATTCACTTCACACTTTTGGAGGAGTATACATGAGAGTTTGGGGACTCGCCTCAAATTCAGCACAACTTATCATCCGCAGACTGACGGACAGTCAGAGTGTACGATCCAGACACTTGAGGATATGTTGAGGGCATAAATGTTAGACTTTGGAGGATCATGGAAGGATCACCTATATTTGGTCGAGTTCTTATACAACAACAGTTACTAGGCGAGCATACAGATGGCACCCTTCAACGCACTGTACGGCAGGAAGTGCAGGTCTCCAGTATGTTGGAGTGACGTCAGAGAACGTCAGATACTTGGTCCTGAGTTGGTAACATAGACAGTGGAAAAGGTGAAGCAGATTCATAGTCGCCTTAGAGTGGCACAGGATAGGCAGAAGCACTGGGCTGATGTGCATCGCCGACCCTTGGAGTTCAAGAAAGGCGACCACGTGCTCTTGAGGATATCACCGACTAGGGAAACTATCAGATTTGGCAGCAGGAATAAGTTGAGTCCGAGGTACATCGGACCATTCGACATTTTGGAACGAGTTGGTGAGGTGGCTTATCGTCTTGCATTACCCACATCACTTGAGGGAGTGCATGATGTTTTTCACGTATCACAGTTGAGGAGGTACATAGTAGACCCAGTCACGTGCTGGACCATTCGAAGATTACAGTTGGAACGAGCCTATCATATGTGGAGCAGCCTGTCGCGATTGTCGATCGCAGTGAGAAAGTTTTGAGAGGACAGACGATTCGACTCGTCCGGGTTGTGTGGAAGTATCATTCTCCGGGCGAATCCACTTGGGAGCGCAAGGACTCTATTCGGGAGCATTTTTCTCACTTGTTCGAGGATCGAGGTACGAATTTGCGTACAACTTTTTAATATCATAGTATTCCTTTAAATCTCGTTTTCCTGGTCGTGCCATTATTTTCAATTTCGAGGACGAAATTTTCTAAGGGGGAGAGGATGTGAGCCCCCTATTCCTAAATTCTTATCGTACATAATTATTTGGCTAGCTATTGTCGTTGACCAATTTATTTTGGTTATGAATATCCTTTACTTATTGTATTCTAATGATAAAATAATTTACCACTGTTATTACTATTAGATTCATATTATACATATCTATTTTATTTACTGAATTTAGGTAAATACATAAATGTTCTAGTTATATGGTAAACTAGTGGAACTAGGGTTGTTAAAATTCTAGCATCATTATTTTTGAAACATATGAACTTTTACAAATTAATTTTTTTTTATTGGGGCTTACTAATTATAAGCCAATTTCCTTAGACCATTAAACCCTAAACCAATTTTTTTTTCCTTAAATCCTAAGCCCCAACCTAACTCATATTTTCTTAAGCCTAACTTTTACTGACTAAAATCTCCTATAACTATTTTATCTCCTCTTAAATGTTCTTTTCAATGCCTCATAACACAGCTAGCACACTCTAAGACCCCTTTCATTTTGAAAATTTTCTCTAACGGCTAAGTAATTGTAGGGCCCTGATCAACTGTAGTGCCCCGTCCCTACATCGTGCCCCGTTTCCGTCCACGGGGTGCGTGAGAAAGGAACACTTGTCGCTATCGATTCGGTCGGGACCGATAGGTCGGAATCGGCCAAGTCGATCGAACGAGAACGGTTGAATTAAGATCCATTCCACGTTATGGACTGGCTTCTTCGGAACCAAGTCCTATATTCAGCGGGTTGCGCCTCGAGGATTAGCTCTGCGGCTTAGTCGGAAGAGACCTCCCCTTGCTCTGGTTTTCATGCCGCACTTGATTTGGCTTTGGCTTTGGTTTTCATGAATGCGTTTTCTTGAATGTTTCGATGGGTTTTCTTGACTTGCGTTTTTGAGCTTCACATTCATATCAAAATTCCTTGAATTACACAGTGTTCTAATCAGTTGCTTATGCGATTGCAGGTAATCGCGTAGTCGACATCAACGCAGCCAACCGGTCGCTCGCTTGAAGCAAGTCTAAGGTGAGTGGCTGACCTCCTTCGTCTCGTCTCTCTATTTCAAAATCAATATGAAGTTAAATGAATGCTTACCATAATAGTGTAGAATCAAAGAAATCGTGGCACGATTCTTCACGAAACACTTGCTATCAAACTACCGGTATTAAAAATGGAAAACATGCTTCCTTATGCAATTCTACTTAGCCTATGCAAAACAATGAATGAATCGATTAACGTTTATCGCAATGATATGGCTAAGTGAGTAAATCGACTAAGTTCATAACAAAGATTCTGCAAAACGGTCATTGGACAACTTGTCGACAAGGTGTAGTTTTCTCGAACGGTTGCCTAGGCCAAGGGACCGATTTGGCCCGGGAGGAACGAGTCTAGCAAGCGCCAGCCTTACATCGGCGTGGGTTATGCGAGGACTTTCGTACAGGGCTTGCTACCCGCCGCAAAAGGGTCCCGTCAAACCTAGCTATAGTCCGTGATGGCTTGACATTGCCAGTGGCCCTCACACCCTTTCACCGCTTAACAAATGAATGTGACACGAGATTAATATGATAGTTGCTTGCCTCAAAACATGTTAACATGCAAATCGAGCAGGATGGTTAGAAAGATCACAAAAAATAGCTAGCTAACATGTTTACGAAACTTCTTAAATCCAATGCAGAGCTTGGATTTTAATTAGCCATTCGCCAGTATTTGTGATCGTACCGATCCTCGCTCTTTGCAGGTCCCACGAACCAGGAAGGACGTGCCAACTAGCTCGACGACGTTCGTGATTTTGAAGCTTCGGCCGCACATCGAAGACTTGTCCCGCAACTCTACTTTTGAAGACTCTCGGCTGTCCAAGGAAGATGGCTCAGCGTCCCTCCATTCCAGGTCACTGGAGTACTTTGTTGTATATCGAGGGATGTGTGCAATGTATGGAACGACTATCTCATCGGCACTCTTTTGTAATTGAATCATGTTGTAGCCCGTGCGGCACGAGTCCTATACTAGAGTTTGTAAATGATGTTCATTATCAATAAAGATCAAAGTTTTCCTTTACTTAATGTGTGATTCAATTTGTCTGCGTACTCTCTTAGATCTCGTGTCTCAGATTACCTTATGACTATGCCTTGTGCGATCGTAAATTAAGTTCGCACGACATCACGTCCGGGGGATGACTATCGATTCGACGGAATCGGGGCGTGACATAATGGTATCAGAGCATGGCTTTACGTCCTTAGCCTCCAGTGTCGATGTTCTAGTCTCCAACCGTTGACCTTGTGTCGATGAGATGAGTTGTTCCATACGTTGAACCCAGGACATTTTCTGAAACTAACGAGAGTTGCCTTTCTTTTCCCTGCAGTTGCGGGAGCTCGAGCAGAGGACGAGACGAGCGCTTCCAGCGGCTCGAGTACATCCAGACCCGAGCATTTCGTCAACCCAACGGGAATGACGCCTACCGTAGCCGGACCTTCCGGTGACCCGATGCAACGGATGCTGCAGATGCTCGATATGCAGCAACGTCAAAACGAGCTCCATCGTCCGCAGACGGAGGCTCGTCAGACCCAATTCGAGAATCGGTTCGAGGCTCAATTCAAGCTGCAGCAGCAGCAGCTGAATACACTCCAACAAATAGTGCAATCGGTCATGGGCAACAACAATTCAACGATGACGCCTGTCGTGATCGAGCCTGCGGTTCGATCCAACGAAGCTGAACCGGTGGCACCCGTGCTCTCACCTGCGGCACCGAGAATTTCTAACTTCGACGTATCAAAATTCACAAAAAGCTGCCGTACTTCCTTCAACGGCACAGAAGATCCCTCCGTGGCGATCGACTGGTTGGAGGAGATGGAAGATAAGTTCGAGCTTCTGGGTGTCGAAGACTCGAAGAAAGTTACGTGTGCTCAACTTCTACTTCGAATAAAAGTACACGATTGGTGGGCTGTGCAGAAGCGGACTATTCGACGTGAAGACGAGACGGCGGCGATCTCCTGGGCTATATTCAGAAATACATTCAAGACCGAATATCTTTTTGCAGCCGTACGACAGGAAAAAGTATACGAATTTATGCAGTTGAGGCAAGGGAATATGACGGTGCGACAGTATGTGGCAAAATTTAACAAACTAGCCAAATTTGCTGGAGACTATCTACCTACCACTGCAAGTCGAGCTCGACGATTCAAAGTGGGAATGTATTCCACTATCCGTGTTCATATCTCGGTGCCTGAATACAAAACCATGGGCGAGGCACTCAACCATGCCCTCTGTCTGGAGTCCGAGTATCCTTCTGCTACTACTGGCGCTATTTACTTTAATAACTAATGCGAGAGGCAACAACACACACAAGCATTAAAATTGCGGCAACCAGACAAAGAATCCAATAGTCTGTGGTTTATGCTACAAGGAGGGGCACATGGCCAACGAGTGCCGATTGAAGAACGGAGAATGCTTCGTGTGCGGCCGAACAGATCACGTCGCAAAGAGCTGCCCGGAAGCTAGGCCGAACCAACGCCTCTCGCAACACCAATAAAATCGAGGCCAAGCACCTCGGGCTCTAAAGACCATACCACAAAATGGCCAAGACCATCGCCCCAATGTCCAGGGCCGCGTCTATGCCATGACTCGAGATGAAGCATTTGCATCTGAAACAGTCGTGACAGGTATACTTGTAAAACCCCCTATTTTTAAATTATTTTTATTATTTTATTAGACTTAAAAAAATGAATTTATACAATTTATGCTTTTATTTATTTTTTAAAATGACCTTAGCTATTTTTGAGTTTTGGAGCACTAGACGACCATAAATTTTGGCACAGAAGATGTAGCAGTGAGCCTTGACTAGTGTACTAGCCATGCCGGAGGAAGCCTAGCCATGATAATGTCCAAACTAGAAAAACCAGACCAAATTGTGAATTTACTTATTTAAAGTATTTTAATTAAATATTATTTTATATATTGATTTTTAGATGACCCGGTTTGTCCAATTCAGTCCGAACTGGGCCCAAACCAAATTTTAGCCCATATAAGCAGGTAGTGCGACCAAAGGTGGCCATGTAGACATATTTTATGTACTTAGAAATATCTCCTAAATTATTTTAGAATTTTATGTACGATTTCTAATTATTTAAATATTTGTACAATTATTGGTATTTTATTTTTAAATAATATTTTACAAGATTGTACATGTTCCTGGACCCGGATAAGAGTGTGTGGTACAGTTCACCCATTGGAGAAATTTTTATTAATTTATTATTATTAAAGTTATTTTGTGGAGATTTAATAAACTTGTTTTCCTATTTAAATATTATTACTATTTTGAGTTGATTTATTAAGGATTGAATTTATATATATATGTAGATATGCTCAAATATATTAAATAATTGGATAGTTGACTTTTAAATGGTATTTGGATTTTAAATAGATTTTTTGGGTATATTTATGGATATATATATATATATATATATATATATATATATATATATATATATATATATATATATATATATTTATATATATATATATATATATATATATATATATATATATATATATATATATATTTTATATATATATATATATATATATATATATATATATATATATATATATATATATAGATTTTTTGGGTATATTTATGGATATAGACATGTATATATATATATATATATATATATATATATATATATATATATATATATATATATATATATATATATATATATATATAAAAAAATATATATATATATATATATATATATATATATATATATATATAAGTAGATAAGATTTGGAAAAAAAGAAAAAAAAAGGTTAATGGGTGGTCGGCCCCACCCGACCACCCACACATGCGTATGCATGCAAAGAGCAGCACAATGCTTGTGCGCCCCCCTGTCCCCACAAAGCAGCAAGTAGCAGCATGAGCCATGTAGAGGCCGAACACCCTAACCCCATTACATGTATATATATATATATATATATATATATATATATATATATATATATATATATATATATATATATATAAGTAGATAAGATTTGGAAAAAAAAGAAAAAAAAGAAAAAAAAAGGTTAATGGGTGGTCGGCCCCACCCGACCACCCACACATGCGTATGCATGCAAAGAGCAGCACAATGCTTGTGCGCCCCCCTGTCCCCACAAAGCAGCAAGTAGCAGCATGAGCCATGTAGAGGCCGAACACCCTAACCCCATTACATATATATACACATATATTCATATATATTAACTCAAAAAGAAAACCTAATTTCTCCTCCTCCACTCTCCTTCATTCCTTCCTCCTCTCACCTCTGTCCCCGTACTTCTCCTCGGCGTGCGTGCCAGCCTCGCCGGAGCGACAGCATCTCCGCCTCCCGGTCGTCACGACGACAACAACCACAACAACAGTTTTCCACTTTAAGGTATCCCACTTCCCCGATCAATTTCTCTGTCAATTCTACTCCGATTTTCGATCCGTAAATTCTGTAGAAAGTCCACATGACCCTCTTCGAGATCCCCCAGGTGGATTTCGACAGGACCATCCAACTTGCTCGAAAAATCGAGACGAAGTTGGAGAAAAACCACTTTTCTGGAATATTAAAAACTGTTTTGAAACACCAACTTGTCGGCCACTTTTATTTCTGTACAATAGGAGTTTGTAGAAACTAACTGAAGGCAGTCAAAGACAACATAACCGAGATTTTAACGCACTTTCTGGATTCACTTTTCATCTAGTATGTAGAAAGTTACACGTTGTTAAAGTTTCACGAAAAATTATAAATTTTGTTTTCAAAAAGTGGAAAAACACCCGATACGGCGTGCGCCCCGACAAACCGGGCGACGTGGTCGCACACTATACACATCGAAAGGCACGTATGGATATTGTCGACGTATGGGAACTGACGAAACCCAATTTCGTTGCATGTGCGCGACGAAATCAGTGCGTATCCGTCGAGATACCCCGTATCGACCCTTTGCAAATTAAGTCACAACTTTGTGCACGCTCATCATATCGCGATGAAACTAGCACCATTGCACTCGAAATATTTTTTGGGTCCTGTGAGCCAAGTTTGTTCCGATTCTGAGACCGTTGATCGGGACGCTATTTTGGCGGGCCCACAATCCTACTCAACGGGCGATTTTGTGCACAGCCCACCGGAATCTAAAATTGGACATACCATTGGGTTCGTATCATCGAAACAAATCTGTAGACATGTAGTTTGACGACTTTAGAGACCGTAGATATTGGCACGCATTTCGGTGCAAAGCGGGTCCAACGATGGACATCGTTTTGACCCGAAATTATGAAATTGCCCCTGTTCTAGAATTTGACTTTTGGACAGGCGTTTCCTAGGCATATCTTTTATTCCAAACTTGTTCGTGATGTTTGTTTCAGCATCCGAAGCTTCTTGTGGATTTTGACTTTCGTGTTGACGATTCTGACTGTTGGATTTTGCTACATCTCGCACCACCCTCAGGCAAGACACCTTGCCATTTGCTGTTTATTTATTTTAGCTCATATTTCATGCATTATTCATTATTTTCTTTATACAAAATAAATTGTGATACATGGCAAAACCTGTTAGAACTTACTGTTCATTTATATTCTCCTGCTATGTATTATTTTTCTTACACATTAAACCTAGATTTAAGGGACCACCTTGTGTGTTGCATACATAGGCCTTGACACATTTATACCACGTTGTTGTGAGTCACATATAGGACTCGGACATGTGTGATTGGCTGGCCACCAGTACGTATAAGCCGTGCGTTAGGAAATAACTGCTATTAGAATTGCATGCTAGAAGACTTAGCAGTTATGAGTTGGCATTGGGCGGGGAGAACATGATTGGAAGTTGACAACCACCCTATCTATCGTAGACTCGCTCGCTACTGAGGAACGATAGGTAGACTATATGCAATAGACTCGCTCGTTACTGAGGAATAGTATATGGTGTTGTGACTCGCTACTGAGGTACTGCATTAGTATTTTCTTGACTTGACCCTATAGTCATGCGACCATGAACTGTTCTTAAAACTGCATTAACTTATATTTGGTTAGGCACCCTTATCCGTTAGGTATGAGTACTCTTGGTTTGGGTACTTGTATCTGACCGTGGCTTGGAACAATAACTTATCGCAGATTAGTTCGCCACATCTTGTCCTTGTTTGGTTGTAGGTGTGACTTACTACTTCGATGAGAAGGTATTGAACCTTGTTGGGGTCCGGATACCATATTGGATTCATAGCATGGAAAGATATGTCACCGTGAATTAGTTTACCATCTCCTATCCTTGTTTGGTTGGGGGCATGGTACACTAGTTCAATAGGTGCGTGTTGGACCATGTTATAATTCAATTGACTTATTTATTTGAGCAATATTTATTCAGTTTATATGGCATGATATTATGTGTCTTGTTACGTCCCTCTGAGGACCTGGTTATCTCGCCAGGTGTGTGCTATTGTCTTTCGCAGGTGTTCTAGCTCTAGCCGTGTTCATCGCTATTTCTTCGAGGATGATTGCACTTGGATCGTCTTCGCTTCGCTCGCCAAAATTATTTTATTTTCCATATATTTTTCTTACTTGTTGGTAGTGGATTTGTCTCCGCCCAACATATTGTATCAAGACAATTCTTTATCATTATATGATATCTTTTATTTTTGTGTGGATGAGATTAGTTATAGTTCTACTGTATTTTACAGCTTATGTATCCATACGAGGTTTCCATATATTGGAGTATACTTCGTATGAATACAGCTGGCATATCGATGTACCTAGTCCTAAGTATTTTGGGACTGGGGCGTTACATGTTTTTGTGGTGGCCCATGCAGGTCAAGATAAATTGTTTGGTTACTTTACCGTACCAAGCAAGCCTGCGTATAGGATTAGAAGTCTAGGATCTCATCCACATACTTGACCTCTTTCCTTGATTTTATCTACCGTTTGACTCATCAATTGCATCTTGCTTGCTTCCTTCCATTCCTATTCTTATCTTTCCTTCGTGCTTGCTAGAGTTTGACCATACTAGTTAGTTGTCCCAAAACACTATTAGTTTAATTCTTTAAGTTGGGTAGAATACCTTATGAACTAGCAACCCCTTTGACCTAGTGACCTATATTAGCAAGCTTATTTAGATCCTAGAATCTAGATGACCTAACCCGTCTAGCCAACCAAGGACTTGGACAAGAAGACTATAGGACAACTGTATAAAGACCATCACAGGACATGACTTAGCTCCTTTAGAAGTTCGACTAAACTCCCTCTCAATTTTAAATTCTCGTGCCTATAATTTTCACTCTCTTGACAAATGTTGCTACAATAACCTAGATTTGCAAGTTCATTGATTTATCGAGCTTGATCATGACATATTTTATTGGGTGCACCCACTAACATATTGTCTAATCAGAACCGGTGCATGATGGTCTGATCAACCTATTGCACTTTGGTTCGCTTTTCATGTATTATTCTACGTGGATGGAGACATAGTTAAACTTGCCTTAGAGTCTCATCCGCGATAGCATTGACAACTCTCATTTGAATTATTTCCGTCGCCTATGAACCTCGTATTTCATACTAAATAGCATCGTCCTTGAACTCTTTTGTTGTGGGCTTTACTTACTTTAGAAAGACCAGACACTGTACTTGATAGATAGACTCGAAGTATCACCTTTAGTAGCCCTATCAGTTATATATACACAAAATGTAGATAGCAACCGACCGACTAATGTGGCTGTACCCTCGCCTTTAACAACTCCTTATTTCCTCAACCCTAGATTAATTGTTAGCGTGCCCTTCCAATTATTTTGAGCACTCAAGAGTGATTCTAATCATCACTTAATCCAACTCTCAATCAAGACGATTAGTATCCAGTTTTCTCGAGGAACCACATCTCCCCAAAAGTTTAAATTATTCTCTTTGGTCTACTCAAATCCTTACTATTTCCTAAACTGGATTATCAAAATTTTGTTACCATCACTAGCAACTCTTATTCAATTCCATAACCATGATATATTTTTGTATATATCGACTCCCCAAATTTTCTAATGCATGGTTATGTTGAACGTCGTTTTATCGCCTCCTCCAAAATTTAATTGCATTTTGGTATTGACGAACTCTTTCTATCCCTCAACCCTATCTACCCTATTAATCCTAAATTTCGAGGACGAAATTCTTGTAAGTTGGGTAGGATGTAAAACCTCCTATTTTTAAATTATTTTATTAGACTTAAAAAAATGAATTTATATAATTTATGGTTTTATTTAATTTTTAAAATGACCTTAGCCATTGTTGAGTTTTGGAGCACTAGACGACCATGAATTTTGGCACGGAAGATGTAGCAGTGAGCCTTCACTAGTGTACTAGCCATGCCGGGGGAAGCCTAGCCATGGTAATGTCCAAACTAGGAAAACCAGACCAAATTGTGAATTTACTTATTTAAAGTATTTTAATTAAATATTATTTTATATATTGATTTTTAGATGACCCGGTTTGTCCAATTCAGTCCGAACTGGGCCCAAACCAAATTTTAGCCCATATAAGCAGGTAGTGCGACCAAAGGTGGCCATGTAGACATATTTTATGTACTTAGAAATATCTCCTAAATTATTTTAGAATTTTATGTACGATTTCTAATTATTTAAATATTTGTACAATTATTAGTATTTTATTTTTAAATAATATTTTACAAGATTGTACATGTTCCTGGACCCGGATAAGGGTGTGTGGTAGAGTTCACCCATTGGAGCAATTTTTATTAATTTATTATTATTAAAGTTATTTTGTGGAGATTTAATAAACTTGTTTTCCTATTTAAATATTATTACTATTTTGAGTTGATTTATTAAGGATTGAATTTATATATATATATGTAGATATGCTCAAATATATTAAATAATTGGATAGTTGACTTTTAAATGGTATTTGGATTTTAAATAGATTTTTGGGTGTATTTATGGATATATACATGTATATATATATATATATATATATATATATATATATATATATATATATATATATATATATATATATATATATAAGTAGATAAGATTTGGAAAAAAAAAGAAAAAAAGAAAAGGTTAATGGGTGGTCGGCCCCACCGACCACCCACACATGCAAAGAGCAGCACAATGCTTGTGCGCCCCCTTGTCCCCACAAAGCAGCAAGTAGCAGCATGAGCCATGTAGAGGCCGAACACCCTAACCCCATTACATATATATACACATATATTCATATATATTAACTCAAAAAGAAAACCTAATTTCTCCTCCTCCACTCTCCTTCCTTCCTTCCTCCTCTCACCTCTGTCCTCGTACTTCTCCTCGACGTGCGTGCCAGCCTCGTCGTAGTGACAGCATCTCCGCCTCCTGGTCGACACGACGACAACAACCACAACAACAGTTTTCCACTTTAAGGTATCCCACTTCCCTGATCAATTTTTCTGTTAATTCTACTCCGATTTTCGATCCGTAAATTCATGTAGAAAGTCCACATGACCCTCTTCGAGATCCCCAGGTGGATTTTGATAGGACCATCCAATTTGCTCGAAAAATCGAGACGAAGTTGGAGAAAAATCACTTTTCTGGAATATTAAAAACTGTTTTGAAACACCAACTTGTCGGCCACTTTTATTTCTGTACAATAGGAGTTTGTAGAAACTAATTGAAGGCAGTCAAAGACAACATAACCGAGATTTTAACGCACTTTCTGGATTCACTTTTCATCTAGTATGTAGAAAGTTACACGTTGTTAAAGTTTCACGAAAAATTGTAAATTCTGTTTTCAAAAAGTGGAAAAACACCCGATACGGCGTGCGCCCCGACAAACCGGGCGACGTGGTCGCGCACTATACACATCGAAAGGCACGTATGGATGTTGTCGACGTGTGGGAACTGACGGAACCCAATTTCGTTGCATGTGCGCGACAAAATCAGTGCGTATCCGTCGAGATATCCCGTATCGACCCTTTACAAATTAAGTCACAACTTTGTGCACGCTCATCATATCGCGATGAAACTCGCGCCATTGGACTCGAAATATTTTTCTGGTCCTGTGAGCCAAGTTTGGTCCGATTCTGAGACCGTTGATCGAGACGCTATTTTGGCGGCCCACAATCCCACTCAATGAGCGATTTTGTGCACAGCCCACCGGAATCCAAAATTGGACATACCGTTTGGGTTCGTCTCATCAAAAAAATCTGTAGACATGTAGTTTGATAACTTTAGAGACCGTAGATATTGGCACGCATTTCAGTGCAAAGCGGGTCCAACGGCGGACATCGTTTTGACCCGAAATTACGAAATTGCTCCTGTTCCAGAATTTGACTTTTGGACAGGCAGTTTCCTAGGCATATCTTTTATTCCAAACTCGTTCGTGATGTTTGTTTCAGCATCCGGAGCTTCTTGTGGATTTTGGCTTTCGTGTTGACGATTCTGACTGTTGGATTTTGCTACATCTCGTACCACCCTCAGGCAAGACACCTTGCTATTTGCTGTTTATTTATTTTAGCTCATATTTCATATATTATTCATTATTTTCTTTATGTAAAATAAACTGTGATACATGACATAACCTGTTAGAACTTACTGTTCATTTATATTCTCCTGCTATGTATTATTTTTCTTACACATTAAACCTAGATTTAAGGGACCACCTTGTGTGTTGCATACATAGGCCTTAACACATTTATACCATGTTGTTGTGAGTCACATATTAGACTCGGACATGCGTGATTGGCTGGCCACCAGTACGTATAAGCCGTGCGTTAGGAAAATAACTGTTATTAGAATTGCATGCTAGAAGACTTAGCAGTTATGAGTTAGTATTGGGCGGGGAGAACATGATTAGAAGTTGACTACCACCCTTTCTATCGTAGGCTCGCTTGCTACTGAGGAACGATAGGTAGACTATATGCTATAGACTCGCTCGATACTGAGGAATAGTATTTGGTGTTGTGACTCGCTACTGAGGTACTGCATTGGTATTTTTTGACTTGACCCGGTAGTCATGCGACCATGAACTGTTCTTGAAACTGTATTCACTTAGATTTGGTTAGGCACCCTTATCCGTTAGGTATGAGTACTCTTGGTTTGGGTACTTGTATCTGACCGTGGCTTGGAACAATAACTTATCGCAAATTAGTTCGCCACATCTTGTCCTTGTTTGGTTGTAGGTGTGACTTACTACTTCGATGAGAAGGTATTGAACCTTGTTGGGGTCCGGATACCATATTGGATTTATAGCATGGAAAGATATGTCACCGTGAATTAGTTTACCATCTCCTATCCTTGTTTGGTTGGGGGCATGGTACACTAGTTCAATAGGTGCGTGTTGGACCATGCTATAATTCAATTGACTTATTTATTTGAGCAATATTTATTCAGTTTATATGACATGATATTATGTGTCTTGTTACGTCCCTCTGAGGACCTGGTTATCTCGTAAGGTGTGTGCTATTGTCTTTCGCAGGTGTTCTAGCTCTAGCCGTGTTCATCGCTATTTCTTCGAGGATGATTGCACTTGGATCGTCTTCGTTTCGCTCGCCAAAATTATTTTGTTTTCCATGTATTTTTCTTACTTGTTGGTAGTGGATTTGTCTCCGCCCAACATATTATATCAAGACAATTCTTTATCATTATATGATATCTTTTATTTTTGTGTGGATGAGATTAGTTATGGTTCTACTGCATTTTACAGCTTATGTATCCATACGAGGTTTCCATATATTAGAGTATACTTCGTATGAATATAGCTGGCATGTCGATGTACCTAGTCCTACGTATTTTGGGACTGGAGCGTTACAATACTGTAATTCAATAATAAACTGCTCGTATATTGTTTGATTCAGGTGCCACGCATAGTTTTATATCGGCAGACTTTGCCGCCGAGCACAAATTTTGCCTGACATCGCTGGGCCTCGATCTCACTGTTAACGTACCGTCGGGCATACCACTACTTGCAAATTTAGTCTACGGAGACGTAATCATCTGTATAGGTGGTCAAAAGATCAGTCTCGATGCGATAGTTCTAGATATTAAGGACTACGACATCATTCTGGGGATGGATTGGCTTGGTCCGTGCAACATAACCATAGACTGTGCTAAAAGAGGGTCACGTTCCGCATACCTGGAGTGCCTAAATTCTGCTACTCGTGTGGTGAGGTGTCACCGACCCGCATGGTGATCTCCGTAATATCTGCTCGACGGATGCTACATTCCGGGTACGAAGGCTATCTAGCATCCGTTCGAGACATGCGACAGGATGGTACAAACGTGGGTCAGACCAACGTTGTGGCAGAATTCCCAGATGTGTCCCCGGACGAACTGCCCGGCATGCCGCCCGATCGAGAGATTGAGTTCACTATCGATACATTCTCCGATACCCGATCGATCTCTAAAGCCCCGAACAGAATGGACCCTGCAGAGCTTAAGGAACTCAAAGTACAGTTGCAAGAGTTGCTCGACAAGGGATTCATCCGACCCAGCGTCTCGCCATGGGGAGCGCCCGTGCTGTTCGTCAGAAAGAAGGATGGCTCATTGCGTCTTTGTATCGATTACCGCGAGCTGAATAAAGCCACAGTCCGGAACAAATATCCCCTACCCCGCATAGACGATATGTTCGATCAGCTGCAAGGAGCTACGGTGTTCTCTAAAATTGATCTGCGTTCGGGTTACCATCAACTCAAGATCAAGCCAGACGATGTGCCAAAGTCTGCCTTTCGCACTCGATACGGCCATTACGAGTTCCTGGTAATGTCGTTCGGCCTAATGAATGCCCCTGCTGTCTTCATGGATTTGATGAATCGGGTGTTTCGACCATTCCTCGACAAGTTCGTAGTAGTCTTTATCGACGATATACTCGTCTATTCGAAGAATAGACAGCAACACACTGAGCATCTACAGACCGTGCTTCATTCCCTTCGAGAAAATCAGCTATATGCGAAGCGAAGCAAATATGAATTCTGGCTGAGCAGCGTCGCATTCTTCGGACACATTATTTCAGCTGAAGGCATTACAGTCGATCTAAAGAAAGTTGAAGCCGTTGTCGATTGGAAACGGCCAACGTCCGTCGGCGAGATTCAAAGTTTTCTTGGCTTAGCGGGATACTACCGACGCTTCGTGAAAGACTTCGCGAAGATCGCATCGCCTCTGACTCGTCTCACCCAGAAAGGAGTCGCATTTGAATGGTCAGACGATTGTGAAGCTTCATTCCAAGAATTAAAGCAACGGCTCGTCTCGGCCCCGATACTCGCACTTCCAGAAGGACTGAGGGTTTCCACATATTCAGCGACGCGTCCGGTCAGGGCTTGGGGTGTGTAGCCTCCTTTCCCGGAAATTTTTTTAAAAATATTTTTTTATTATTTATTTGAATTAAATGGTAATTTTTAGATTTTTATAAATAATTATTTAGTTAATTATTACTGTAGATGACTTTAGTCATGGTTAGGAATTGGAGTACAAGACTACTAGGAATCGTGGCACGGATAGTACAGTGGCGTGTCTTGACTAGTGTATTAGCCATGCTAAGGGAGCCATGTTCATATGCATATCCTAATTAAGGAAACCAGGCCAAGTTGTGAGATGACCATTATAAATAGTTTAAATTTTATTAATAATATTATTTGACGTCTAAGTGACCTGGTCGTACCAAACTAGTCAAACTGGACCCGAATTGAGCCCAAGCCCATGTAGTCATGCGGTACGTCCAATGATATTCGTGTTGATGTATTTTGGTATGATTGTGTCGTATTCCATTTTAGTGATATAGTGAATATTTCTAAGTATTCTTATTTAAATATTATAAATATCATTATTAATTGATATTCAATGATATTGTATAAAATGGGTCCTTGTACACTTTTGAGATTATTTGACTGTACAAATGGTATATACCCCAATATTGGTTTATTTAATTTCGTTATTATTATTAATATTATTATTTTGTTATTGAGGTTATTATTATTATTAGTATTATTATTATTATTATTATTATTATTATTATTATTATTATTATTATTATTATTATTATTATTATTATTATTATTGGTGTTATTTGTCAAATAAATGTATAATATATACATTCATATTTATATAGGCCCTACTCTAGAAATAAATAGTATTGAGGCTATTCGGATTTTAGGGGGATTGTCATATAAATATAAATGTGAATAAATAAATGTGTATGTATAGAAGTATATATATATATATATGTACGTATATATATATATATATATATATATATATATATATATATATATATATATATATATATATATATATATATATATATATATATATGTGTGTGTGTGTGTGTGTGTGTGCATGTGTATGTATATATGAATATATATATTATGTATGTGTATGAATATATATAACTATATATTACATATGTGTGTATGTTTATGTATATATATAAAAAAAATATATATTTAATATATAAAGAAAAAGAGATAAAGAAGAATAATATCAGCCCAGCCTACCCAGCCCAGTCGGGCTAATATATATATATATATATATATATATATATATATATATATATATATATATATATATATATATATATATATATATATATATATATATATATATATATATATATATATATATATATATATGTATATAAAGAAAAAGAGATAAAGAAGAATAATATTAGCCCAGCCTACCCAGCCCAGTCGGGCTTTTAGGCCACAGGCCCAATCTAAAAATTTCCAAACCGAAGGGAAGCCCCGACCCTCTCTGGAACGAGAGCGTTTATATACATATATATGTATAACGAGAGGGAATCTCTCGAATAAACCCCAAAACCCTAATCCAACCCATCGCCCGACCTTTAGGCGGCCGCACACCACTGCAGCGCCGCCCTAGGCCACCGTCGGCCTGCTGCAGACGGCCTCGCGTGCGTACAGGCACGGACGGGAACGACAGCGCACAGCAGCAGAGGTGCCACTTCGTCGCGGGAGTTCTTCGTGCACGGTGGATCGTTTCTCGAACCGATTCTTCTGGTACGTACCCAAACTATAAGACTTCGCATCCCTGTAATTAGTTTCAGGAAGAACATAGTTGAAACTAGGGATATTTCGACCCAAAGATCGACTAAATTCTGTTCGAAAACAGGGAATAGGATCGTCCAAACCTCATACTTGGAAGAGAGTTTATGAACAAACCATTAAGGTATTTCGAAAATCAATCAAAGATAGTTGCAGCCAACCTATATGGCTTCACAACGAATCTTGCAGAAGTCGATTTGATCGACTAAGCACCGAGAAATCGACAACCCAAATTGACCAAAAAACTGTTTTTAAAAAACAATAGAAAATAGAAAAACCTTCGATACGACGTGCGTTCCGCCAATTCGGGCAAAGTGGTCACGAACCGAAAGCATCGAAAGGTACGTAATGGCTTCGTGGACGTGTGAGCTTTGACGGAATTCAAATTGGTCGCGTGTGCGCGACGAATTTGATGCGTATCCGTCGAAATTCACCTTATCGACCTCTGTACAAATTTCTCAATTACTTTGTGCACGTTCGTCAGATCGAGACGAAACTTACGCCAACAGGGCCGTATCATTTTTCTGGTCCTGTATGCCAAGTTTGGTCCGATTCTGAGATAGTTGATCGGATCGTCGTTTTGCGGGCCCCACGGTCCGACTCAACGGGTGATTTTATGCACGGCCCGTCGGAATCCAGCTTTGGACATACGGTTGGGTTTATATCAGAAAATTGGACCTGTTGACATATAGTTTGATGACTTTAGAGACCATTGACCCTGGCACATTTTTCGGTGCAAAGTGGGTCCAACGACGGACACCGTTTTGGCCTAAAATTATCGTTTTGCTTCTGTGTCCAGAATTGGACTTAAGGACAGGCAATCCTAGCTAATTTGACTATTCTGAAAATATTGGTAATGTTTATTTCAGCTTTCGGAGACAGTTGTGATGATTTGGACTTCATGGCGTACCAGTTGACGGTATATTATTGATTCTTCGTGCAACCTCCAGGCAAGTATACCTTGCCTTCCTCTATAGTTTTATTTACATGCATTTTATTTTATTTCCTAGTTTTGATTGTTTATGGACATGTGCTTTTCGTATTATATTCATTTGAGTTGTTTTCATTGCATATAGCCATGTTCATGTTTGGTCTTGTGGTTCACACTTGGAGTTTCTCGTCAGTACCTTGCTTGAGTCGTGTCATAGAACGAGTACGTATAATTGAACTGCTAAATCCTTGATATCGTTTCTGTGGCACCAGAGAGTCCACACTCGGGACAAAGGTATTTTTCTTGATCTGTTTACATCCGTGAGTCCACACTCGGGACGAGGACGTCGATTATTTACACCAGAGAGTCCACACTTGGGACGAGGGTGTTGACTTGACTTACACTAGAGAGTCCACACTCGGGACGAGGGTGTTTACATCAGGGAGTCCACACTCAGTACGAGGATGTTATACTTGCACCGGAGAGTCCACACTCGGGACGAGGGTGCCTTGCCGTGAACTAACCAGAGGGTCCACACTCGGGACGAGGGTTAGTACTAACCAGAGAGTCCACACTCGGGACGAGGGTTAGTGCTTATTTCAAACCCGTGAGTCCACACTCGGGATGAGGGTTTGGTTCTTCCATTGATCTCGTGTTCACTGTTTGCATCGGCAGTTCACTTACGCATAGTTGTTCTATTGTTCGTGTGTTCGTGTCCGTGTTCGTAATCATTTGTCGTTTTCCTATTTTCTTGTTTATTTTCTTGCACATGATAAAACTGTTAGATAGGCATGTATATTATGTATCTTGCTATGTCCGCTGAGGACCTAATGATCTCTTCAGGTTTAGCGATTGCATTGAGTTAGCTAGTAGTCCTGGATGGCGGAGGATTTACGATTCTTGTGGGATTTAGGTATCATTATTACGTTTGTTATCCTTTCGTGCTCTACATTCCTTATCATGAGTTATCCTGTTTATTGATTCAGTTTAGAGACTCTTGTTATTTTCCTTGGAGTCTCATCGGACATATATGCAAGTGGGCTGCAGACCACGACCCATAGTGTTCATTCATGTTTCGTATTCTTATTATGGATTGAGATGTAGATTTGTTCTGCCATGATTTGGCAGCTTACCCTAGCCATGACAGCGTTTACGTATTCGAGTCGGGCTGGAGTCCGCTTGATGCGTAGCTGGCTTGCTCACGAGCCTGCGTCCGAAAATCGGGTGCGGGTCGTGACAAGTTTTTTTGGTGGCCCATGCAGGTCAGAGCATATTGTATCGGTTACGTAACTGTACTGATACGAGCCTGCGACTATGACTAAAACTTTAGAAATCTTAATCCACTCTGCCTTGAAAATTCTACTAGAAATTTCTCTACGTCCTTGAAAGTTCATATTTGTTCTCGATTATTCTCCATTGCCTTCCCGTACCATTGATTCTCGTTCCTTCCTATTTCGGGGTGACGAACGTTCGTGTTGTCTAGGATTTATCTGTAGTGTCCCGTCCCGCAAAGTCAATCGGAGGAATCGAAACGCCGACGCCGTTCGGCCTTAGCCTTGCAACGGCTTGCTCGGAGACATCGCTCAGGTGGGGTAGTTTCGGTGAACTCTCCTCATCTTTGCCTTCACATAGTAAATCATGTTTTCAACTTGCACAAGTTAGGCTTGATAAATAAAAGCTACGCATCCACATAGTTAAGGGAATAATCCCGACGGGTCAAAATGAGTTAGAACATGGAAAACGTCCCACGGTCGGCTTAGAGTTGGTGCACGGCGTGCTTTGAAAATGACACTCGGTCCTTCGTCCCGTGGCTTGGGAGAAGAAAAGTTGGTCTTCGGTACAAAAGCTGAGAGTTAGCCTAAGTCATAGGCGTCGCCCGCACAAATGCTTGTTAAAGCATGCACGGTCCTGTCCCGCAAGGCTTGGCATAGCCTTTGCTCGTCCCTTGGGTTATGTTGTAGGCTTGAGTGAGTTAGGCATAATTATGCCGGTCGACCTAAGTTATTCTAAGTGCTGTCCCGCTCATTCTACGGTTGTCAAGTTAAATAGTCCCACGATCCCAAGGCCCGTCATATGAAGTATGACTTGGACGACAGCATTGCATAGAACACGAGTCGGTTTAGAGGCACGAGCCACGGTTGGTTCAGTGAAAAGTTAGCCACGGTCGGTCGATACTTAAGGAAACACGTTATGTTCAAGTTAAGTTGGAAGGCTATGCAGTAGCCGTTCCCTGAGTTCAAAGAATGTTAAGTCTAAGCGATGGTTAGTCGCCGAGAGAAAATATGTCGGGACTGTGGTTCAGTCGCCGAGGCAACCCTGGTTTGGGCTCTGCGAATGAAGTGTGAAAAGTGGAAAGAGTAAAGCAAAGGATCTGTGATAATAATGAGACCATGCATTACGTTAAGTCTAGAAGTTAGCGTAGGTGCGTGGTCATGGACAACTTGTCGACAAGGGCGATGGTTTCTTCGAGCGGCAACCCGGGGCCACGGGACCGACTCGGCCTAGGAAGAAACAGGTTATAGCCGAGCTGGGTAATAGGCAATCGGTAAGATGGGGACTTGCATCGGGGCTCGCTACTTGCGTTGCAAGGGTCCCGTATTACCAGGCTATGTCCAAGATGGCTAGTTAATGCCAGTGACCTTTCATATAGATGTGTCGGCACGGGCGGCAATTCGCGTGCGTGCCTTTGGATTGAGTTGAGTTAAAAGTATGTGAAGTTAGTGAACACAATGTCTGGGCCTAAGATTTGGCTACAGCGAGAAGGCGGCGTGCTTCGGTACTAGATGTGGCATCGAGTGTTAAGTTGATGGCATAGAGTTGCATGAGTTAGGCTTGAGCTATTGCGAGTTAAGTCAAAAAGGGCCGTAGGGCAAGTTGTGTGAAGTTACTTGAGTTATTGGGCACGGCCTCGAAATATGAGGCACGGCCGCGTGGTCATAATACAAGTGTAGACGAGATTAAGCAAGGAGGCACTGCCTCAGAGATATTGAAGCACGGATCGAAGTATGGCACGACCGAGTCGTTACGTCCCAGAGTTTGGCACAAAAGACAAGTATAAGTCGGTGCGTCGACAATGCAAGCACGAGAAAGGTCTAGAGGCAAGGAAATGGAGTCCTTCGTGTAGTTGCGTCTCTGATTATGGCCGTAAGGCAGACACGACTTGATAGGTTAACGTTGTTGGCACAAGGGTGGTCTAGTGACAAGTATGAGTTAACGTTGACATTGCAAGCACGGGATGGTTCTGATACACAAGTTGCGCTAAGGCACCGGTCCTAAAACTGATCCTAAGGCAAGAATAGAAAGACAATAGAAAAAGGGGTTTTTGTTGCACAAAGTAAATGAAACGTGTAGGTTTTGTATGGGTGGGCGAGGAGCTCACTCCACCAGTACAGTGGTACTGACACCCACACAGTGTTTCATGTGCAGGCACAGGTAGAAGCTCGTGGCGCGGAGCTCGCTTGGATGCGTCGAGGCACGGAGTTCCTTGGCGATTCGAAGCGTGCGGCCGCGTGGATTGAAGACTTATACAGGACATAATGTATGGACATCGCCTTCCGAAGCTTCCGCTGGATCCAAGTATTGTAACGAGAGATGAGAGAGAGCAGAGTGAATTGTAAATGAGAGAAAAGTGAGCACGAGAGACTTGTAATTTGGCCTTGAGCCCACAAATGTAATCTTGTATTCCATATCAATAAAAGAGATTCTTTTGAGTACTTGTGTTCATGTGTTTTTCTTTAAATTCCGCTGCAATGTATTCAATGTTCTGCTTGGGACTTCTGTGCGACGACCCCGTCGCCGCCGATGTGATCGGCCATTATAGAATTGCCTTGCACGAGCGCAATCTAGGCTCGTGCGGCATCACGCCTTAGCAAGGACGATCGCTCCTACGGGAGCGGGGCGTGACATAGTGGTATCAAAGCACGACTTTACGTCCTTGGACCGTCGATTGAATTCTTTAACTTCGATGTTTCCGCAAAACTCTGTTGCTTCCGCAAGTTGTTATCGTTGGTGCGCTCTCTCTCAAATGTTCATCGGCATGTCCATACAATAAGTCTAAATATTTTCGAAAGCTCGTACAAGCGTTCAATCTAACGCATCGGTAGGCCGTTGCCAAATGCGTCGATAGGGCCTTTGTGCCGAATGTTGCAAACTTGACTCGATAGAAAACATGTGCTAATGTTAGCAAAGTCGCACGTGTGCCCGAATAGTCCTACTTTGACCTTAGCAAGTCACGTGCATGCCTAATTAGTCCAACGTCGACCCTAGCAATTGAGCGTGCAAACTCAGCATATAGTCCGCATGGGATGGCTATGCACACGGCCTTTTGGCTAAGTTGTGTTGCACTTCGCGCACCTCGACCCTTGGTGCAAACGAGTCGCGAGCAATATTAAGTATCGCTCGGTCGAGAACGGAGCTACACTTAGAGTGTCTATCGATAGGAACGCTATCGAACTAACGCTTAGGCGTACACGAAAGATTGACTTGGATTTTGAGGAAATAGTACTAACGACGTAGTGCGTCGATGTGACGCGAGCGACTACGCTAGCGATTCGTCGAACGAATCTGAAGGATGTCTTAGCGAATGACGCGAACGTGATTGAGGACTAGGTCGTATGGCTCGAATCCGAGTGGTGTATATGATAGGTTCGGAGAAGAATAAGAATGAGTGTCGACGACTAGTCGAGTGGCTCGAATCTAAGTGGTGTATGGTTCGTCTTGGAAATTGTTCGAGTGAATATTGAGGATTACGATTATTACGGCGAGGCGATGCGATCGCGTAAAGCCTTAGAACGCGTCACGCTTAGTTGGTCGTGACTTCGAATGGCCCGAACGAGCATCTCGTTCGGACAACTTGTGAATGAGCAACGCGAGTTAGAAAACGATTTGGAACGATGAATGAAAATAGATTGGTCTTGATCGAAGAAACTTAGAGGATTGTGCGTGCGATATCGGATTGATGCAACTGAATTGTAACTTGAGTTTTGAATAACGATCTTGAAACGAGCTTAAGGAAAAGCAACTGAACTTGATCTTGAGTATCGAGAAAATTGAGGATTTTTTAACGCGGACAATGGCATCAGTCGTACGACTCGAAATTGGTTGCAAAAGAAGATCGTCAGGTTACGCATATCGTCGATGGTATTGAGGCGTATCAAAGATCGATATGCGATAACTCGGGGGCACTCTGACTCGGCGAATGACGGTCGTGCAAATGTCATTGTTCCGTTGGACGCTATACTTGAAATGTTAAAATGTGTCGAGGAAACAATAGACTTGGCTCAAGGATTTTCTAAGATGAACGAATGACGATCGAACTATCGAACTTCGGGTGGATGAAAACTGGAATATTTGGATTTGCTTCGTCGACAACCACAACGTTGATGTTCTTGTCTTATGCGAGTGCTACTCAAGCCTCGCACATGCGTCACGCCGATTAGGGCGATCACTCTGCGTGAGCGCTGGTATGGTGATTCATACAGCGGGAGTGGTCGAACTTGTACGGTGCGACAATTTGTGCTTCGATTTGTGGTTTGACGCGAAGGTGACTCGAGAATGGATTTGGGTGCTTGAAGAATCGAACTTGAGGATTGAGTAGGTCCAATCCGCGTATCGAAAATGAGTTAGTCTAAACTCAAACAAGAGTTACGCCCCGATGAGAATGATTATTCTGCGGGTGCGTTGCATGGTGATTCATGAACCACCGTGGATAATCGGACTCGCGTGAGATTGGGGCACAACGTATTGTCGAGCGAGACGACCTCGTGATCGAATACATGAATTGGTTAGAATTGGTGAATTGAAGGGATTCGAATATACGCAACGCGTGCCGTAATGTGAATTAGGTGATCGTGCTTGATGTTTAGAAATCTGAGTGACGCGAGCTTGGGTAGAAAATCACGTACTACCGACTTTGGTTTGACCCTAGGATTGGGGTCAGTGTTGGCATTATTGTTGGGGAACTATGATTCCAATCCTGACATTGACTTAGCCTCGAAAATAAGTAGCCTAGTGGTTAGGCGAGACGCCCTGTTGCAAGTGTTAGCTAATCGAAAAGATTGATCTTGAGGATTGGAATGCATGGAAATCACGAATATAGGAAACCCTGCTCACGAGACTCGGCTGACATGCATATATTTCAGGGACGCCTGGGTATGTGCACGATGCGACTCGAATGAGAATGACAATTCTCTATCATGCGGCTTGGCTGAATGCATGTATTTTGGGGACGCTTGGAATGCGTGCACGATCCAGCCAAGTGATACGACGAGTTCAAGCAAGGCTTGAAAGATGGGAGTGTGTCGAGATCTTGAAATCGTGTTAAAGGAAAGATTGATAATAGTGCGAGCGTGGCTCAGACTCAAGGAAGCGCGTAGGCGTATCTCACTCGACTGCGATAGTCCCGTATCTAGGTACGGCTAAGTCTTGGCTATAGAAATGGTAGGATAGCTTGCCTTCAGGAAAGTCTCGAGGACGAGGCTTGTTCTGAGTGGTGTATGACGTAGTGCCCCGTCCCGCAAAGTCAATCGGAGGAATCGAAACGCCGACGCCGTTCGGCCTTAGCCTTGCAACGGCTTGCTCGGAGACATCGCTCAGGTGGGGTAGTTTCGGTGAACACTCCTCATCTTTGCCTTCACATAGTAAATCGTGTTTTTAACTTGCACAAATTAGGCTTGATAAATAAAAGCTACGCATCCACATAGTTAAGGGAATAATCCCGACGGGTCAAAATGAGTTAGAACATGGAAAATGTCCCACGGTCGGCTTAGAGTTGGTGCACGGCGTGCTTTGAAAATGACACTCGGTCCTTCGTCCCGTGGCTTGGGAGAAGGAAAGTTGGTCTTCGGTACAAAAGCTGAGAGTTAGCCTAAGTCATAGGCGTCGTCCGCACAAATGCTTGTTAAAGCATGCACGGTCCTGTCCCGCAAGGCTTGGCATAGCCTTTGCTCGTCCCTTGGGCTATGTTGTAGGCTTGAGTGAGTTAGGCATAATTATGCCGGTCGATCTAAGTTATTCTAAGTGCTGTCCCGCTCATTCTGCGGTTGTCAAGTTAAATAGTCGCACGATCCCAAGGCCCGTCATATGAAGTATGACTTGGACGACAGCATTGCATAGAACACGAGTCGGTTTAGAGGCACGAGCCACGGTTGGTTCAGTGAAAAGTTAGCCACGGTCGGTCGATACTTAAGGAAACACGTTATGTTCAAGTTAAGTTGGAAGGCTATGCAGTAGCCGTTCCCTGAGTTCAAAGAATGTTAAGTCTAAGCGATGGTTAGTCGCCGAGAGAAAATATGTCGGGACTGTGGTTCAGTCGCCGAGGCAACCCTGGTTTGGGCTCTGCGAATGAAGTGTGAAAAGTGGAAAGAGTAAAGCAAAGGATCTGTGATAATAATGAGACCATGCATTACGTTAAGTCTAGAAGTTAGCGTAGGTGCGTGGTCATGGACAACTTGTCGACAAGGGCGATGGTTTCTTCGAGCGGCAACCCGGGGCCACGGGACCGACTCGGCCTAGGAAGAAACAGGTTATAGCCGAGCTGGGTAATAGGCAATCGGTAAGACGGGGACTTGCATCGGGGCTCGCTACTTGCGTTGCAAGGGTCCCGTATTACCAGGCTATGTCCAAGATGGCTAGTTAATGCCAGTGACCTTTCATATAGATGTGTCGGCACGGGCGGCAATCCGCGTGCGTGCCTTTGGATTGAGTTGAGTTAAAAGTATGTGAAGTTAGTGAACACAATGTCTGGGCCTAAGATTTGGCTACAGCGAGAAGGCGGCGTGCTTCGGTACTAGATGTGGCGTCGAGTGTTAAGTTGATGGCATAGAGTTGCATGAGTTAGGCTTGAGCTATTGCGAGTTAAGTCAAAAAGGGCCGTAGGGCAAGTTGTGTGAAGTTACTTGAGTTATTGGGCACGGCCTTGAAATATGAGGCACGGCCGCGTGGTCATAATACAAGTGTAGGCGAGATTAAGCAAGGAGGCACTGCCTCGGAGATATTGAAGCACGGATCGAAGTATGGCACGACCGAGTCGTTACGTCCCAGAGTTTGGCACAAAAGACAAGTATAAGTCGGTGCGTCGACAATGCAAGCACGAGAAAGGTCTAGAGGCAAGGAAATGGAGTCCTTCGTGTAGTTGCGTCTCTGATTATGGCCGTAAGGCAGACACGACTTGATAGGTTAACGTTGTTGGCACAAGGGTGGTCTAGTGACAAGTATGAGTTAACGTTGACATTGCAAGCACGGGATGGTTCTGATACACAAGTTGCGCTAAGGCGCCGGTCCTAAAACTGATCCTAAGGCAAGAATAGAAAGACAATAGAAAAAGGGGTTTTTGTTGCACAAAGTAAATGAAACGTGTAGGTTTTGTATGGGTGGGCGAGGAGCTCACTCCACCAGTACAGTGGTACTGACACCCACACAGTGTTTCATGTGCAGGCACAGGTAGAAGCTCGTGGCGCGGAGCTCGCTTGGATGCGTCAAGGCACGGAGTTCCTTGGCGATTCGAAGCGTGCGGCCGCGTGGATTGAAGACTTATACAGGACATAATGTATGGACATCGCCTTCCGAAGCTTCCGCTGGATCCAAGTATTGTAACGAGAGATGAGAGAGAGCAGAGTGAATTGTAAATGAGAGAAAAGTGAGCACGAGAGACTTGTAATTTGGCCTTGAGCCCACAAATGTAATCTTGTATTCCATATCAATAAAAGAGATTCTTTTGAGTACTTGTGTTCATGTGTTTTTCTTTAAATTCCGCTGCAATGTATTCAATGTTCTGCTTGGGACTTCTGTGCGACGACCCTGTCGCCGCCGATATGATCGGCCATTATGGAATTGCCTTGCACGAGCGCAATCTAGGCTCGTGCGGCATCACGCCTTAGCGAGGACGATCGCTCCTACGGGAGCGGGGCGTGACATTATCAGAAATTCTTAAGTCATAATATAATATTGCTTGATTATTGAATATTTGGTTGTTTGATAGATATAAGGGATTATAGATGCCATATGCCCTAGATACCTGTTGGAAGGATTGATAGCAATTAGTTAGAATATTATAAGATTTTGGTGACCGTATTTTGAGGAGTAGTATGACCAAAGGTGGGTAGAAGTCCTCAAGTATTCAGAGTTATAAAATGACTAGAGAAGGTCATAAAATATTTTTGGAGAAATTAAATTTGAGGAGATTAAGGTGATAGTAGACTTTAAATTTTAAGGGATAGTCATGAATTAGAATTTCGAGGACGAAATTATTTTTAAGGTGGGTAGATTTGTAGCCTCCTTTCCCGGAATTTTTTTTTAAAAAATATCTTTTTATTATTTATTTGATATAAATGGAAATTTTTAGATTTTTTTATAAATAATTATTTAGTTAATTATTACGGTAGATGACTTTAGTCATGGTTAGGAATTGGAGTACAAGGCGACTAGGAATCGTGGCACGGATAGTACAGTGGCGTGCCTTGACTAGTGTATTAGCCATGCAAATGGAGACCTGTTCATAAGCGTGTCCTAATTAAGGAAACCAGGCCAAGTTGTGAGATGACTATTATAAATAGTTTAATTTTTATTAATAATATTATTTGACGTCTAAGTGACCTGGTCATACCAAACTAGTCAAACTGGACCCGAACTGAGCCCAAGCCCATGTAGTCATGCGGTACGTCCAATGACATTCGTGTTGATGTATTTTGGTACGATTGTGTCGTATTCCATTTTAGTGATATAGTGAATATTTCTAAGTGTTCTTATTTAAATATTATAAATATCATTATTAATTGATATTCAATGATATTGTATAAAATGGGTCCTTGTACACTTTTGAGATTATTTGACTGTGCAAATGGTATATACCCCAATATTGGTTTATTTAATTTAGTTATTATTATTAATATTATTATTTTGTTATTGAGGTTATTATTATATATTATTATTATTATTATTATTATTATTATTATTATTATTATTATTGGTGGTATTTGTCAAATAAATGTATAATATATACATTCATATTTATATAGGCCCTACTCTAGAAATAAATAGTATTGAGGCTATTCGGATTTTAGGGGGATTGTCATATAAATATAAATGTGAATAAATAAATGTGTATGTATATAAGTATATATATGTGTACGTATATATAAATATATATATATATATATATATATATATATATATATATATATATATATATATATATATATATATATATATATATATATATATACGTGTATTCACATATACATATATATATACACGTATACATTTACACGTATAAAAAGAGATAAAGAAGAATAATATCAGCCCAGCCTACCCAGCCCAGTCGGGCTATTAGGCCACAGGCCCAATCTAAAAATTTCCAAACCGCAGGGAAGCCCCGACCCTCTCTGGAACGAGAGCGTTTATATACATATATATGTATAATGAGAGGGAATCTCTCGAATAAACCCCAAAACCCTAATCCAACCCATCGCCCGACCTTCAGGCGGCCGTGCGCCACCGCAGCGCCGCCCTGGGCCACCGTCGGCCGGCCGCAGACGGTCGCGCGCACGTACAGGCACGAACGGGAACGACAGCGCACAGCAGCAGAGGTGCCACTTCGTCGCGGGAGTTCTTCGCGCACGGTGGATCGTTTTTCGAACCGATTCCTCTGGTACGTACCCAAACTATAAGACTTCACATCCCTGTAATTAGTTTTAGGAAGAACATAGTTGAAACTAGGGATATTTCGACCGAAAGATTGACTAAATTCTGTTCGAAAACAGGGAATATGATCGTCCAAATCTCATACTTGGAAGGGAGTTTATGAACAAACCATTAAGGTATTTCAAAAACCAATCAAAGACAGTTGCAGCCAACCTATAGGGCTTCACAACGAATCTTGCAGAAGTCGATTTGATTGACTAAGCACTGAGAAATCGGCAACCCAAATTGACTAAAAAATTGTTTTTAAAAACAATAGAAAATAGAAAAACCTTCGATACGACGTACGTCCTGCCAATCCGGGTGAAGTGGTCGCGAACCGAAAGCATCGAAAGGTGCATAATGGCTTCGTGGACGTGTGGACTTTGACGGAATTCAAATTGGTCGCGTGTGCGCGACGAATTTGATGCGTATCCGTCGAAATTCACCGTATCGGCCTCTGTGCAAATTTCTCAATTAATTTGTGCACGTTCGTCATATCGAGACGAAACTTGCGCCAACAGGACCGTATCATTTTTTTGGTCCTGTATGCCAAGTTTCGTCCGATTCTGAGACAGTTGATCGGATCGCCGTTTTGCGGGCCCTACGGTCCGACTCAACGGATGATTTTTTGCACGGTCCGTCGGAATCCAGCTTTGGACATACAGTTGGGTTCATATCGAAAAACTGGACCTGTTGACATTTAGTTTGATGACTTTAGAGACCATTGACCCTGGCACATTTTTCGGTGCAAAGCGGGTCCAACGGCGGACACCGTTTTGGCCCAAAATTACCGTTTTACCCCTGTGTCCAGAATTGGACTTAAGGACAGGCAATCCTAGCTAATTTGACTATTCTAAAAATATTGGTAATATTTATTTTAGCTTTCGGAGACAGTTGTGATGATTTGGACTTCATGGCATACCAGTTGACAGTATATTATTGATTCTTCGTGCAACCTCCAGGCAAGTATACCTTGCCTTCCTCTACAGTTTTATTTACATATATTGTATTTTATTTCCCAGTTTTGATTGTTTATGGATATGTGCTTTTCGTATTATATTCTTTTGAGTTGTTTTCATTGCATATAGCCATGTTCATGTTTGGTCTTGTGGTTCACACTTGGAGTTTCTCGTCAGTACCTTGCTTGAGTCATGTCATAGAACGAGTACGTGTAATTGAACTGCTAAATCCTTGATATTATTTCCTTGGCACCAGAGAGTCGATACTCGGGACGAGGGTGTTTTTCTTGATCTGTTTACATCCGTGAGTCCACACTCGGGACGAGGACGTCGATTATTTGCACCAGAGAGTCCACACTCGGGACGAGGGTGTTGACTTGACTTACACCAGAGAGTCCACATTCAGGATGAGGGTGTTTACATCAGAGAGTCCACACTCGGGACGAGGATGTTATACTTGTACCAGAGAGTCCACACTCGGGACGAGGGTGCCTTGCCGTGAACAAACCAGAGAGTCCACACTCAGGACGAGGGTTAGTACTAACCAGAGAGTCCACACTCGGGACGAGGGTTAGTGCTTAGTTCAAACCCGTGAGTCCATACTCGGGATGAGGGTTTGGTTCTTCTATTGATCTCGTGTTCATTGTTCGCATCGGCAGTTCACTTACGCATAGTTGTTCTAGTATTCATGTGTTCGTGTCCGTATTCGTAATCATTTGTTGTGTTCCTATTTTCTTGTTTATTTTCTTGTACATGATAAAACTATTAGATAGGCATGTATATTATGTATCTTCCTATGTCCTCTGAGGACCTGATGATCTCTTTAGGTTTAGCGATTGCATGGAGTTAGCTAGTAGTCCTGGATGGCAGAGGATTTGTAATTCTTGTGGGATTTAGGTATCATTATTACGTTTGTTATCCTTTCATGCTCTATATTCCTTATCATGAGTTATCCTATTTATTGATTCAGTTTAGAGACTCTTGTTATTTTTCTTGGAGTCTCATCGGACATATATGCTAGTGGGCTGCAGACCACGACCCATAGTGTTCATTCACGTTTCGTATTCTTATTGTGGATTGAGATATAGATTTGTTCTGCCATGATTTGGCAGCTTACCCTAGCCGTGACAGCGTTTACGTATTCGAGTCGGGCTGGAGTCCGCTTGATGCGTAGCTGGCTTGCTCACGAGCTTGCATCCGAAAAGCGGGTGCGGGTCGTAACAGGGTGTGTGCTGATGTAACAGAACAAAGTGATATCTTTTGCTTCCCGACAGCTAAAGCAGCACGAGAAGAACTACCCTACTCATGACCTGGAGTTAGCGACGATTGTGTTCGCGTTGAAATTGTGGCGTCACTATCTTTATGGCATGGCGTACACGATCTATACCAATCACAAGAGCCTCAAGTATCTATTCACGCAGAAGGAACTGAACTTGCGGCAAAGGCGTTGGCTTGAACTGATCAAGGATTACGACTTGACTATTGACTATATGCCAGGAAAGAGAAATATTGTGGCGGACGCTCTGAGTCAGAAGTATATCGCCTCGCTATCCATCGACTGCAGACTGCTATGCGACCTAGAAGAGATGGGCATCGAACTCCGAGTTCGATTCAGGAATGTGCAGTTGGCAAAGTTGCAGTTAGAGCCGAGCCTGCAAGAAAATATCAAGACCGCTCAGAAGGACGATCCGTACTTGAAGAAGATGCGAGCGCTAATCTCGAAGGGTAGGACGACCGACTTTACGGAAGACGAAACCAGCATCTTCGAATGAAGGGTAGGATATGGATTCCGGACGATTCAGAACTTAGAAAGGAGATATTATCGAAGGTGCACTATGCGAAGTACACCTTACATCCCGGTAGCACGAAGATGTACAAGGATCTCCGTACAAACTTCTGGTAGCACGGGATGAAAAAAGATGTGGCATTTTTTGTGTCGTAATGCATGGCCTGTCAGCAGGTGAAAGCTGAGCACCAGAGACCGGGCAGGAAGATACAGAATCTGGTGATTCTAGAATAGAAGTGGCAGCACGTGTGCATGGATTTTATTGTTGGTTTGCCAAAGACGCTACGGGGAAATGACGCCATTTGGGTCATCGTCGATCGACTAACCAAGTCAGTGCACTTCATTGCCATCAAAGTTATTTTGAGCGTTGATCGCCTGGCGCAGATTTATCTTGATGAGATAGTACGGCTGTACGGAGTTCCAGTATCCATCGTTTCTGATCGGGATTCACGGTTCATGTCGTGATTCTGGAGTAGCCTTCAGTCGACACTGGGTACCAAGTTGCAGTTCAGCTCAGCTTACCATCCTCAGAACGACGGCCAAACGGAGCGCATCAATCAGATTCTCGAAGACATGCTACCACTCTACGCAATTGACTTCAAATCAAGCTGGGATGTTCATCTACCTCTGGCTGAATTTGCATACAACAATAGCTATCAATCCAGCATTCAAATTGTACCGTATGAAGCCTTGTACGGAAGAAAGTGTCGATCACCCATTTGCTGGGACGAAGTCGAAGAGCGGCAGATTCTCAGCTCAGAACTGGTGGAATAGACTGTGCAAAAAGTTTGACTCATTCGGAAAAGATTAAAGACCGCGCAGAGTCATCAGAAAAGCTATGCGGACGTTCATCATCGATCCCTCGAGTTTCAAGAAGATGATCACGTATTTCTCAAAGTGTTGCCCATACGAGGAGTTACTCGGTTCGGCGCGAAAGGAAAGTTGAGTTCGAGATTCGTTGGACCATTCGAAATACTCGAGCGGGTCGCCCCAGTGTCCTATAAAATTGCCCTACCGCCGGCGCTAGAAGGTGTACACAATGTCTTCCACGTCTCTTAATTGCGAAAATATATGCACGACCCGAGCCACGTGATAGATTTTGGCCAGCTGGAGCTAAAGTCTGACTTATCGTACGTTGAAGAGCCAGTTCAAATCTTAAAATACAAGGATAAGCTGCTGTGAAATCGAACGATCCCTCTCATCTGCGTCCTCTGGAGAAACCATTCAGTCAAAGAGTCGACGTGAGAGCTTGAATCAAAAATGAATAAGAAATTTCCTTCATTGTTCTCGTAGAGGTAGGTTCTATCCTTAAGTTTCGAAGACGAAACTTTTTATTAGTTGGTTATGGTGTAGTGTTCCGTCCCTACATCGTGTCTGTTTTCGTCCACGGGGTGCACGAGAAAGGAACACTGTCGCTATCGATTCGGTCGGGACCGATAGGTCAGAATCGGCTGAGTCGATCGAACGGGAACGGTTGAATTAAGATCCATTCCACGTTATGGAATGGCTTCTTCGGAACTAAGTCCCATATTCAGCGGGTTGCGCCTCGAGGATTGGCTCTGCGGCTGAGTCGAAAGAGACCTCACGTTGCTCTGGTTTTCATGCCGCACTTAATTTGGCTTTGGCTTTGGTTTTTGTGAATGCATTTTCTTTAATATTTTCGATGGGTTTTCTTGACTTGCATTTTTGAGCTTCGCATTCATATCGAAATTCCTGGAATTACACAGTGTTCTAATCAGTTGCTTATGCGATTGCAGGTAATCGCGTGGCGACGTCAGCGCAGCCAATCGGTCGCTCGCTTGAAGCAAGTTTAAGGCGAGTGGCTGACCTCCTTCGTCTCATCCCTCTATTTCAAAATTAATATGATGTTAAATGAATGCTTACCATAATAGTGTAGAATCAACAAAATCGTGGCACGATTCTTCACGAAATACTTGCTATCAAACTGTCGGTATTGAAAATGGAAAACATGCTTCCTTATACAATTCTACTTAGCCTATGCAAAATAATAAATGAATCGATTAGCGTTTATCGCAACGATATGGCTAAGTGAGTAAATCGACTAAGTTCATAACAAAGACTCTGCAAAAACGATCATTGGACAACTTGTCGACAAGGTGTAGTTTCCTCGAACGGTTGCCTAGGCTAAAGGACCGATTCGGCCGGAAGAAACGAGTATAGCAAGCGCCAGCCTTACATCGGTGTCAGTTATGCGGGGACTCTCGTACAGGTCTCGCTACCCGCTGCAAAAGGGTTCCGTCTAACCCAGCTATAGTCTGTGATGGCTTGACATTGCCAGTGGCCCTCACACCCTTTCACCGCTTAACAAATGCACGTGACACGGGATGAATATGATAGTTTCTTTCCTCAAAACATGTTAACATGCAAATCGAGCAGGATGGTTAGAAAGATCACAAAAAATAGCTAGCTAACATGTTTATGAAACTTCTTGAATCAAATGCAGAGCTTGGATTTTAATTAGCCATTCGCCAGTACATGTGATCGTATTGATCCTCGCTCTTTGTAGGTCCCATGAACCAGGAAGGATGCGCCAACTAGCTCGGCGACGTTCGTGATTTTGAAGCTTCGGCCGTGCGTCGAAGACTTGTCCCACAACTCTACTTTTGAAGACTCTCGGCTGTCCAAGAAAGATGGCTCAGCGTCCCTCCATTCCAGGTCACTGGAGTACTTTGTTGTATATCGAGGGATGTGTGCAATGTATAGAACGACTATCTCATCGGCACTCTTTTATAATTGACTCATGTTGTAGCCCGCGCGGTACGAGTCCTGTACTGGAGTCTGTAAATGATGTTCATTATCAATAAAGATCAAAGTTTTCTTTTACTTAATGTGTGACACTACACCATAATAGGCGATTACCCACGGTTATTACCGTGACAATTATTTTTCGTCACGGTAATAACCGTTACTAGTGGGACGTGGTTAATATTTAGTCACGGTAATAACCGTTACAAATATTTATTTTGGTCACGGTTATAACCGTGACAAATAGTTGTTTTGGTAACGGTTATAACCGTGATAGAAGTCTATTTATGTGACGGTTGTAACCGTGACCAATATTCTATTTGTCACAGTTATTAATGTTGCAGTTAGTTTGTTTTGTCACAGTTTTTACTGTGACTACATTATTTTTTTTCGTTACTATTCTCCACTAATTGTCACAGTTATAACCATTACAATTGGACTATTTAAATTAAAAAAAAAACTACATTCAACTGGTAACTAAACAATAAACAACACATATCCAATTTCATAATATTTCACTTTCATAATAATTCAACCATTCCAAACCAATAACTAAACCACGAAATTTTCAATAACAATTCCGAGCAAGTAACTAAACCACAAACCATCCTCCAGTCAGTCATCATAGGTTCCAATTTTGTATCAAAAATAAATTGTCAGTACAGCTGTTGTATATGACTACCATTCTAATGATCCAGTGAGTCAAAGAAAGCACAAATGCTATTCTCATGACATGGTACTAACATGAACAGGTTGATGAATTGAACATTTGAAACACCACCATAGAAAGTTCTTATCGCAATGGTCAAAAACCTTCTAAACTGGGGCCTGAAAATCTTAGTCCAGCACACCATCGAAATATGGGATTTATGTGCTTCCATCCAGTAGATTAGTTAAAAAGAAAAACACCTTCAAGTCACTGATGCTGCTCATAGATCTGCATGTAGGCCTCAGAGAGAGCAACCATCTGCTGAAGGGTTTCTGTCACATGGAGGTCTTGCATTTCATACCTGATCAAAACAATGTATCAGATACTAAAATTGCTTCGAACAACAAAAGTAGTTCGGACTACAATTAAGCTGTGTACGTACCACATCTCTTCCGATTTGCGCTGCATGAAGACCCTATAATAACCTTCACCAGGTTTCCCATCATGAACGATATTTGCAATAAGATCGTACTTCGACCTCATCTTCTCATTCACCTTAGGTGTGGGTAAGGGGATATAGTCCTTCAATTCAAGATTCTTTACAGGAAAGTTAACTGACCAAAAATATAAACAATTAATATTTGACACAAGTATCAGGGTTATCATACTAAATTCAAATAAGAAATGAAAGGAAAAGCTACCAAGAGTTGGATTATTTTCTATGAAGAAGTTGTTCTTTGTAAACCGCCGCATGTGAAGAATTAGATACTTAGGTAGTCTGGTGACACGACGAATATGCCATCTTTTGCCTGGTGTCTGCATACTTTAAGTGAATGACTATGCTTTGAGAGAGTGAAATAACTAGCTTGATCTTCAACTGCAGCTGATTGACCCTAAGGTTACAATTAAAGAAGTGGTGAACACACCTGATGATCCACACTAGAGAAAACCTGACATTTCAAAGGCTAAGGAGTTGCTTGGATGGGAGCCTAAGGTCACCCTTCGCCGGGGCTGCCTCTCATGGAGGAAGACTTCCGAAGGAGACTTGGAGTTCCCAAGAAAGCATAATCACCTCTAGCGTCAATAACTTTTTACAGGCTACAAAGTTTTGATTTGGAACTTATTTCAGCAATCTGCAAATTTTACACGTTCATATCTAGTTTCTTCAAAATAAAATGTTTGGTTTCTTTTGGTGTCTTAGTAGGTTGTGTACTGGTTGTTAGAGCAGTATATGGTTTTATTAGAGGGGATTGATTACTGATACCGAAATTAGTGATTTAGTGAAGGACCCAAGTTTCAGATATATGAAATAATTTTTGGGATACTTTTTAAAGATTTATTCTTTCTCTGAGAAAGCAATTTTGATATCCTTACTTTGGTGGAATAACATTTTAGCGTGCTTGCTGATATTGTCGTCCTCACTCTTCCAATAGATTATTCATTTTGGATGTTGATCTCTAAACCTCCCCCTGCTTCCAAAATCACTGCAGAAAAGTGGCACTGACATGAAATTTTTTACTTTTTGTCAGACAATGAAGCTGGGTTCAAGTGATGGTGTTGGATCATCGAAAATAAATTAAGCATTGCGTTCATTATTCCCAAGTATCAAAATTTATACTGCAGGTCAAGCTGCTACTGTTGGATCATTAAATTTGCATTCGCAATGTATGTATATATATAAAAGAGCAAGAGTAGAGAAAGCTAGTTACTTACCAAGAAAGGACTATGATTGAAACAGCTTGGTTTCTCTTTGAATTTTTCTTCTTCTTCTTTCCTCGAAGGCTGGTGGTGGTACCAACAATCTGTGCGACGGAGAGGCAGGCGAGAGCTGCGACGGCCAGAGCAAAAGCTGGGCGTCTAGGCATGGAACAGAGGCTTCCCTCCAGTCTCATATCCTTGTCCTTGAAAAATACAATTACTACTCTCTCAGCACATTGGTATATATATATATATAGCAGGAGAGGCACAGGAAGGGAGTCGTGAGGAGGAGAAATTACTAGTTAGTTAGTTGGTACGTACCTTTGCTCTCCTGAATTCTGCGATGATGCAGCAGGAGAAGGCAATGATGCCGAGAATGACGACCGTAGCGCATATCACAGGTTTCTCCATCTCTCTCTTCCGCTATGCTATGCTATGCTAGCTGATCAACAAAGTTGTAGTTGTAGTTGTAGTTGTAGTTGTAGTTGATTGAGGAGCCAGCCAGGGACCGAAGCCAGATGGAGAAGATACAGAAGCCAAGAAGAAGTGGACTTGAAAGTCAAAGAAGACCTAGCGCTGCTGGCAGTCTATTAGGTCAGCTGGCCGAGCGACTGAGCAATCTGCACCCAGACCAGGTTCTGCGGTCAACAGCAAAGTAAAACAGTCAATCAAGATAGGTTTCTACACGTTTGTGAAATCAATCTAAAGCTAAATTATTATAACTTACAAAAGATACAAAACAAGAATAAGATGGAAAATATCCTTTACTAAATACAGGCCTGTGTCTGAAAGCAATAGACATCAAAGAATTGCTCTGGTGTGCACATAACCCATCTCAATAACATCCCAATAATTAAGATAAGAAATGAGGGATAAAACTATATTACCTGATACACCCAACTGACAGCGACGTAAATGCTCACCAGCACAAGGGCCTGAAAAGTATGAGAGGAATTTCTTTATGAGGCCTATCCGCAAAATATGCATACAGTGGTCTCAGCACAGCCTATGATGCATTAAGCTTGTAGTCAGTAACTGCTATACTTAGAAAACAATAATATGCACTATCAAGAAAAGAGAATTCACATAAAGACCTGATGGGATAGGACTAGAACTGGTGCACGCTGTCGCTCTCGCTCGATAATCACAGGTTCTAATCTGTATGAGGAACGATGAAACTTTCATTCAATTATGCTTAGGAGAAAAAACCAAGTCATAGATGCATGTAACAGAACAATCAAAATTCTAACCTTTAACATCAAGATATGATATAAACAAATCCATTGATGAACATTGCCGATAAATAATTTAAGATACTAATAGTGCATAAAGAAAAGAAAGATTTGTTCAGTCCCAACTTCAGCCAACTTAACTAAACTAATAGTGCATAAAGAAATCATATAGCTTTCAAGATATCTACAGAAGCATAAAAACCATAAAAATCAAAAAAATACAAATTGAAAGAAGCATAACACAAATAATAATCAGCAAAAAAAAACTAACAAAGAATATTGTTGTTCCCCAAAAACAAACAAATAACCACAATCAAAAAATCAAAGTAGTATTCTTAGCATTTGGGGAAGACTACAAAAAAGAAACTTGATATACAAGGGGTCGTATAAAGATTTCTGCAGAAAAGAACAAAAAAAACATTAAAGCATTGTAACAAAGCACCTAAAAGGAATCCACATAATATTCTACCATCAAATAATAAATAGAAATGGTGCATTGGCGTGGTTTCTAAAAATAACTCATTGAACAATATATTTTAAAAAAAGAGAAAGAAAATGAACAGAGGAATTGAAATCTGGAAAGTTCATTGGTGTGCTCCTAAAAGCATGAAAATAACACGGACAACTTGAAAGAAAACCCATCAATTTGATGGTGGTACTCATGATAATAACACACACACACACAAAAACTTAAAGAAACCCACCAATTGGGGGCTACTACTACTTTCACCACTTCCAAATTTTTTAAAAGACTAAGAAAAGATACTTGATACTGAAACTGAAGATTTTCTAAAGGCTAAATCTAAATCACTCTAGTGGCACCCCAACTATAGGACTTGGATATTTTTGGTACCTTCAACTTTCTACAACTCAATTTTGGCATCTGAACTTAATAAGATCTTTTACATCACCTTTCAATCAAATTTAGTTGCAAATAAACCAATAAGAATAAGAAAGATCAGATCATATGTATCAACAACTCATAAACCAAGAAGGAATATCAACTCGTATATATCAACTTCAACAATGAAAGGTTGTAAAAGATGATACTTGTCAAGAACGGTGAATAGAACAAAGCTAAAGACTAGAATGAAATGATCAATGATGAAATTCCCATTGAAAGAAGAACAAGACAATTTAAGGTTAAAATTAAAAGAGTAACATGTGTAGTTTTTGTTATACACACAAAAAGAACATAAAGGGTTGAATATCAAGCAACCCTATAATGCTACACAAAACTGATGGACAAACACATAGATCAAATGAAAATAACATGAGATTTCTAAATAAAAGTCATATAATGTAATTTAAACCATAATGTAGTTCAATTTCTTGACTAACGCAACATCCATGTAGTCAAACATATTAAAACACTTCACAACAGTAAAATATTTCTTTCAAAATTAAGCTTACCAACAGAATACCACCAAAATTAAGCTCACCACAAAATAGATGGACAAACACATAGATGGGCGGACAGTACCGTTACCGCTTCGATGATGCTGGAGGTGTGGTGGAGGTATCCTTATTCGAAAGCTATCAAAGAGAAATCGAGATTGTAAGGGAGAATGAGAGAAAAGAAAATTTTAAAACCCTAATTAAATCGAAATCAAACCCTAATCAAATAGAGATTATGAGAGATAAGGAGGGGACGTACCTTCCCTCCTCCGCGATGGAGAGGACAGCAAGATGTCTTTGGCAGTCGGATTATTTTAGGGTTTTACATAAAAGGATATTTTCCATCTTATTCTTTGATGTCTATTGCTTTATGTGCACACCAGAAAATGGACTGTTTGCCGTTTCCTTCAGAATTTTTGGCCAAAATGGCAAAAGAAATATGTTTGGTTCCCAACATTGTCGTTTTGGCCATACAAATGGCCGAAAACAACGAATTTTCAAGGAAGCACCAGTAGTTGTTTGCTGTTTGAAATGACTTTTTTCCTTTTCAAAATGGAATCAAACTGGCCCTAAGTGGATAATAATCCCACCTAGACAACCATTTGAAATTTTTGCTTAATCGGCTGTCCTCTAATCTGTTTAGCTAGTCGGTCATTAGTGACTAATAAATCAATATTTGGTCCTTTATTAGGTCTCCAGAATTGAAGGCAACTTTTATAGACTGTATTTATTGTACTTAAACAATTTACAACATAAGTTACAAGAATTAAGTCATTGCAGAAAGTATAAAACTATGAAGGAACCCACTTCTGGATCATTTTTGCATCCTAGATTACAAGGATAACATCAAAACTTATAGCACTTAACCATGTATAACAAGTGAAGCAATCATAACCCCAGTTCAAGTCTTGAGAAGAGGAAAAAAAAGGTTTTATACAGCAATATAAAAGGAAAATCTTCAACATAACAGGTAACAAAGGAAGCATAAGAAGAAAAGTAGAATATGAAGAAAGGAAAAAGAAAGGAAAAGAAAAGAAAGATATGTACCAAAACTAAATGTTAAAAGAAGAAAAATAAAGGGGAAAAAGCTGAATAGCAAGCAAAAGGATCTTGATTTCTGATCTAAGAGGCAAGAAAAAGGCAGCTACACTGAAAAGTATATCACCATAAACTAATACAACAATGAAAAGTATATCACCATTTCATAAGCTTGTTGAAGCGCCCACAGGTAACTCCATCATGGTCTTGTACCACTCCTGCAATACAGCATCACGAACTTCCTGTCAAAAACTTTACAAAGTAGAAAAGCATCATCACATTTTCCTAAACTTGCAACAGGGTATCTTCTCAAGTCAATGCCTTCACAGATTACATTTAAATTTCTACCAACCTCTTCAAGAACAAGCCATCTTCTAAACAATGCACCTTCATCTCCTTTATTACCTTCATCGAAGTCACCAAAGTAGTCGTCATCATCACCACCATCATGGCCACCATCGCCCCCACCATGAGCATTTCTCTTTCCAATATCTCCACCTCCTCCACCAGTTGCTAGCTTTAGTATTCAAAAAATATAAGTCACGAAAATGAGAATAAGAACCCTGCAGAAGAATAAAGGATTAAACTATAGGGGTATCCAACCAGAAAATATGAAATCCATGCAACAAAAATCGACCTTTCCCTGTATGATGCATCATAATTTAATCCAACATATAGAAGCTTGTCAAAGCGACTGGGTCGAAGAAGTGCGAGATCAATAAGATCTGGTCTGTTGCTAGCGCCAATAATGAATAGATCCTGGAAATTGAAAAGGATGAGAGAAATACAATGGGACACCATTAAAATGTTCAAAAGATCTTCAAGTCATGAAAGGAACCCAAGTGGCTTCATTTAGGCCATCAATTTCGGCAAGCTTCTGGAAGAAAGAACATTATATGTAAAAAAAAATCTTAAATGAAGCAATAGAAGGTATTCTTCAAGAAAGCAATAACAGAATCACCTGAAAAACTATACTGTCCATAAGACCACCTGAATCACCAGAGGCTCCCTGAGCAGGAGCAATGGAATCAAGCTCATCAAAGAAAATGACACAAGGGCGTGCTGGTCTTGCCTTAAGAAATGAAAGATAAACCCAAAGTGAATGAAAGTATAGACTATAGCTGACTTCTAATTTCTAACTTCCATAAAAATATCATACCTTCTGGAAGATGTCGCGGACATTTTTTTCTGATTCTCCTATGTACATATTTATCAACTCAGGACCCTTTACACTTAAAAAATTCAAGGAACACTCAGTTGCGACAGCTTTCGCCAACAATGTGTGGGATATTGATCAACAATTTCAATCAAAATTATCAAGCAGATATTTATTAACAATAAATAACATAAACCTTGCTCATTCTTGTATTACCAAGTAGACATTCTAAAAGACCATTTATGTAGCAAACGCCCCTGAAATGAATTGGTTTTGGCATTTTACTATCTTGTTTCACATAATTAAGTCAAAAAATCTGTGGTTCTACTTGAGAGCTCTCTATTGGATCAAGCAACTAAGACCAAAAATCCTTTGGGAAGAACCTGTGCTTTTGAAGCATGTGATCCTTTTTCCCCTATTTATTTCCAACTTCATCGAAATAGTGATTCTGTAAAGCCTTTCATCATACTGCAATATAGAATTATGAAAACCCCTAAAAATCAACAAAGCCCTAAAATAGTACTACATATTTACTCCTTCAAGTATAGTTTTCTTGGCCTAAATTAACAAAGCCCTAAAACCATCTTTAGAGCTAAAGAAAGAAAGAAAGAAAAGGTAAAAAACTCTAAAATCAAAAATCAAACCCAAATCGAGGAAGTACCTGATGGCCGGCGGTGATGGCAGTCGGGGAAGAAGAGGAAGAAGTAACTACGGCAGTCAGGGAAAGAAGAGGAATTCGTGTCGTTGTTCGCCTATGACCAAGTCTTTGTGTTCGTGTCCTCCGACAACGGCGTCCACCTCGACGACGGGTCCTTTCCGCCCTCCTCCATGGGGCAAAAAACAACACCATACTGAAAACAAGCGTCGACTCCTCCGCGGTGTAGGATCTGAAGAAGAAGAGCACAGAGTGGTGATGGCGCCTGTGATGGAAGGGTGGTGGGAGACTGATGAGAGAAATGATTGGGCTGGGAAGTAACCAAACATGGAGGGATATGAAATTTAGAAGGGGGAATTGAAATATTTGTAACATTCTTTTTTCTTACATGTTATGTTTATTTCTGTTACAATAAATAAACAAAACAATAAATACGAAAAGTTTATTTTAGTAACACTTATTTAATTTTTGTCACGGTAATTACCGTGGCAATCTTGTAACAGTAATAACCATTACGAATTGGAAAAAAAAGTGTTACAAATTGACTGTTTTGGTGTAGTGTGATTCAATTTGTCTACATACTCTCTTAGTTCTCATGTCTCGGATTACCTTATGACTATGCCTTGTGCGATCGTAAATTAGGTTCGCACGGCATCACGCTCGGGGGACGACTATCGATTCAACGGAATCGGGGCGTGACATCAACGGATCTCATCGCACCCAAACCCGCAAACCCTATAACTTATTTCCTATTTAGTCTTGGTTGGGCGGACGACACCCGACCCAAACAATCCCAACCCGACCTGCCTTTAAATAGGCACTGTTCTTCTTCATTTCTCGAACCGACAGGCGCATGTAGCCATTTTCGAAAACTTGATGCAGGTGATCCAGGCTACGCCTGTACGACGAAAACGGGTCCCTTGGACCCCATTCGACCTTTTGAAACACCTAGGGCCTTCCTCTATAAATATGAGCGACTGCAGCTCCTCTCAAAACCCTAGAAACCTAGCCACCTTATATTTTTGACCACCCTTCAAAAACCCTAGTCTCTCTCTATTTACATCTTGCCACCCTTCCTATTTCTGTCAAGAACAAGCCATGACCACCACTGCATCAAGATCTCCGTCTCGTGGGCTCGAAGATCGACGAGCCTCTACTCGACTCCGGACGGCAAGGATCCAGCATTGGCTTCCCTCGCTAACGTCATCCTCTGAGTAGGAGTTCCTTTCCTCCATTCGAACGGCTCTTGTAACACCCAGTTTTCCAGATGAGGGTAATTTTAAAATTTTGTAATTATAATTATTATTTATTGATAATTATTTTATATTATGATTTTTGGTGATTTTTAATCATTTTTAAACTATTTAAAATTATGACTTGTGATTTTGACATTTTACTATTGTTTGGTTTTAATTTCGAGGAATTTGTCACCCCTAGTTTTCAGGAATAGGGATATTTTTGTTATTTTATATTTTTGAAATATTTTTAAAATTTATTTTATTATTTATGATATTGTTTTGGGGTTATTTGAGTCGGGTTCGAATTTCAGCTCAATCCGACTTGAAACGGGGACCCGGGGGTAGTGTTGACTTTAGTGGACCCACACATTAGTTAGCCATGGTCCACATGATAGAAATATTTTAGTTAGAGGTTAGACTAATTATTATGGATAAGGTTAGTGTGATTAGAGATTTTAGAATGATTAATTTAGCCCCAACCAATTAGTCGTTTCCTAATACTAATAGAATAGGTTAGTGGAGGCATTTTGGACCTTACCATAATAGGACAAATAGCCCCATATGGCCAGCCACTTTGGGAGAGGATAGGCTCAAGTTCATTTCATTATTCTCATCCACACTCTCTCTCTTGTTCTTCCCCAAATTTCTAGAGAGCAATCCCTAGCAATTTCTCCACCAAATCCTTCCATTTTGCCACCAAATCTTCTTCTTTCCTTCTCCATTCTAGCCAAGGAAAAAGCTACCCAAGTTTGGGAGAATTCGGAGCTCGTTCGTGTCCTTTTAGAATCTCTACGTGTCGGTGTCGTTCCGGGAAGGCTTTTCTTCGATTCGATCTACCAGGAGGTATAAATCCCTTCTCCTTTTCATTTTTTCATGCATATAGGTCTATTTTGAACCCATAGGAATGACCTCCATGGTTGTATCTTCATTTGTGTCCATTTCGTGTCCATTTGGAGGTCATAGGAGTGTCATTTGTGTTGTGGTTGTGTCCATGTGGGAAAACCCCAAATTTGGACACACTATGTGTTGTTGTTATGTATGAATGAATTATTACATGTTTAATCTTATATTTTTGTATTGGAGATGTGTTCTATAGTGTCTCATATATATATATATTAGTGTAGAGAGTGACTTCTTGATATATTATGTTATATACTTGTGTTTCTTTTGTCTCAAACTACCTAAATTCGTCATAATTTTTATCCACGTTTTTAGTAGCTAGAGCAACTTAGAAATGCCATAACTTTTAGCTCATAACTCCAATTAACCTCCCGTTTTTTTAAAGAAGCATATCGAAGTTAGCTTTCCAAATATATATTTTAATAAGCCAAATTCTTTCTATAACTTTCTGTAGAATTATTTGAGTGTCAGCTGTACGAAAGACGAACGCGTTTCGGTATTTTTGCGATTTCGGGAGCTTCTGGACACGAAAATACGATCCGTTTGAAGTTTCGGAAAGCTAACATGAAGTACTACAACATACTTTAATCCTAGAATTTAGTGAATGCCCAATTGGTACAGTATTGATTTTAAGTAAAAGAGTGACTATACGATATATGCATTTTGTGAAACCTATGAGCCTATGTAGTATGGATATTAAATGAATATAGAGTATGTAATGCATGATATGTTAGATGAATGAAATGATATATATGATATATATCCTTTTTACATTAATGTATATATATGGTTGAATGCAAGCATGTAGGAATACAATTAATGTAATATATGTAAGCAATGCATAAATGCATGAATGAAAGAATGATATATAATGCATGCATGAAAGTATATAATGAATGCTAGATATAAATGCAAGGTATATATGTAATGATAGATATGAATGCATAATGTATAAATATTGTAAATGCAATATCAGATTTTATATGTAGACATAGAACCAACGCATAGCTGATATTTAGATTGAATGTTAGTTCATTTTAGGTTGTTCGAACACTGAACTGTCCATGTAAGCATATATATCTTCCTTTTTCTATTGCCAAGCCAATTTCAGTTTTCAATATAGTGGAATGTCTATGAATGTAATGTTAACCTTCAACCCCTTAATTCGAAATGTTAGTTAATTTCAGTATTAGACAATGCATGAGCTGTATGCATATGGGATGTTGGCTTAATGGCAGATTTCAGATAACATGGTTCATTTTATGTGGTTAGTTACACCAGTTTATGGGATAGCTCACTTTAGTTTATATGTAAATGTGGAACTAAACTGAGAATGAACTTCACCCTCTAGCACACACACACATTTTATAATGTACACACACATGGTATGTTTGACATTCTCACACACACACATCACATGTTATCATCTCTCTATGTAAATACAATGTATGAACATATTTCTATATATGTAGTGTGCCTATAGCTATATATAGCATGTCTAACCTATGTGTATATATGTGTAAAGTGTAAGGAATTTCTATATGTGTGATAGCTATGTGTTTAGGCACATATCCTATTGTGTATGTATATATATATATATATATATATATATATATATATATATATATATATATATATATATATATATATATATATATATATATATATACATATATGTGTATATAGATAGGTATATATGTGGGTACAAAGATATAGGGCCTAGTGTTGAATTCTCTCTTCATGTACACATCCATGTTCACACACACACATAGCTTACATGTTAGTTCCTTCCTCTCTTTTTATATATATAATGTTGAATATGCATGAATAGGATATGCCTTGTTGTGTGGCTTGTGTTTGGCTTGTATAGCCTTGTGATTGGTGTGTGCTTGCTAGACTAGGCTTGGTTAGGCCTAGTGAGACTTATTAGACTTGTTGGGCTAGGACTTGACCTAGTTGACCTAGTTTGACTAGTCTAGTTGACTAGAGTTGACCGAGAGTTGACTTTGGTCTAGTTTGACCTAGACAGCATGCAGATGCATTGTACATTTCATATATCATCTCCTGTATACATCTTGACTTGTGTTGCTCTAACTAGGAGTCAGGTATCTCATCTCGGACAGTATATTTACTTCAGACATTCAGATACGAGGCGAGTACATTCTCTGACCGTTTCATACTTGTCTGGATTTACATTCTTGCTCTAGATTACTGTACTTGATGCTGACACGTTGTTATCACGAATTGGTACTATACGGATCTTCTTTTTGGGATGTTATCCCCTTGTATTCACTAGATACATATTGTGATGTGCGTTTCACTTCCATATTGTATTTATTGAATACCTATATCCTTGTATACTCCTTGTGCATATTGTACTCTCAGTATCACATGAGTCCCAGGGATAGACCATTGTACACTATTGTATAACATTGTACAACTATTGTATAATATTGTACATCTATTGTATAATATTGTACATCCATTGTATAACATTGTACACTATTGTGCAAGATAACGTAACTAGAGTGGATCCTTGTGTACTGATTGGGGAGGGGGAGTAGAATTGGTTATGTAATCAAATTCTATTGTACAAGATTGTATAATTATTGTATATGTCTATTGTACACCCACGTATAATGGAGTTACCATTGCATTTTTCTAGATCGTTTACATAACCATATTGTACTCTAAATTACAGTAGGCTTACAGTTCTTACTTATCATATTTAGAAATTTTCTGTTATCAAATCTCTACTGTTTTTCATATACTTCTTTCTTTCAGCGTTTCATGTACCTTACTCTATTGCATGCTTTATATTTCCTAACATGATATGAACTGTGTGAGATGTTTTATGCTCGCTCCCGTCCTGACTGGACCTGTTAAAAATTTTACAGAGGATGATGAGGAACCCTGCACCCTTATTTGGAGTTTGCCTAGTTAACACTTGCGACCTGGACCCCTGGGGAGGTTCAGGCAGCTGCTCAGGATGATACCTTGTATAGTGTAGATAGCTTAGACTGTCCTCTCTTTTCATGTTTAAACTGTTGTCTTTATTTTTAGAGTTGTATATTTTATAGATGTTGAGACTTGTTATTTATTTTTGCTGTACCTCAGTTGAAGATTTTTTATCTATTTCCATCGTGCTACATTCTACCTTAGATTGTGATTGAGTTGTACCTCTGTGTTGGCCTCCTTTTGGAGAGTATATTCATGTTATGTAGTTATAGTTCATGACCTAGAACATCGTTCTACCGCCGACACTGCGGCGTAGGCTGGGCGTTGTTATGTTCTTGTACCCTCACAGTGGGTACGGGTCGTGATACGTTTTTAGTGGTGGCCCATGCAGGTCGAGTTTATGTAGTGGTATTCGAACTAGAGTATCACTACAGCCTGCAGTAGGATTAGTATATTTTGAGGTACTCAATCACATTAGGAAAAACTCTTAATCAGATTCCTTTTGTCTAAAATTGTTGCTTATTGACTCCCCTTTGAATATAAACTGTCCTCCTTTGAATTTTCGCTTCATTATCAGAAATTACTTCTTGTTTTGATCTGTTTTCATGATGGTTATGAAGACACGATCTTATCGCTTCGGTTCGAGGGATACTATCGAGAGGCTGGCCACCTCTCGTCCTGTTCATCAGGGCCTCGAGACCGCAGCTCCTGTTGTGCCGACTCAGGTTGGCATTTCTGCTACATTGGAGGTGCACCTCCGTATGTACAGAGACTTTTCCCTTTATTTCCGGTTTCTCTCAGCAGCAGCGATTCATACAGCATCAGCAGCAGAAATTTGTGCAGTATCAGCATCAGGCTGGAGGAAACCAGCAGGGCGAGCTATCGTTAGGACAGTCGAGGATGCACAGACCGTTGGAGATCTTGCTGCAAGTTCTGTTCTTCTCAATTCCATTCCCGCAGTTGTCTTTTATAATTACCTTGAAATCCGATTCCATCTGTTCCTTGTTGATTGATTAATTTTGTCATATTACTCTTTTGTTGTGTTTGTTTTTTCTTCTGAGAAAATCATATGGGCTAGGTCGCCTAAATCATGGGATCTAGAATCCTCGATAGTCGTGTTAGTTGGCATAGTGAGGACATGTAGTCAGATTTTGGATGTATTCTTGGGTATGGGAATTTAAGGTTTTTGCCGTCACATGCGGCAGTGCGAAAGTTTTAAATACCATGAACCTAGAGGTACGTACCTTAGTCAAGGACTCTGTGATTATCGTAGCCTTGCTCACTAGCATGATGAAGACTCTGGACAACATAATTTTGGACAGACGCTTATGATTAACAGATTGTATCTTGAGAAGGTTTAAACATCATACCATTTTGATTGTTATAAATGACTTAGGAGTAGGGATATTTAGTTTTGTAGAGCTTATTCATAGGTAGTTCCTTCATAGTATAATGGAATAATGACTTGTAGAGTGTCTGTACCCTAGAGGTGATAGTTAGCATTGGTGTTAGAATAGTAACCCATTGCAGATAATTCTCCTGTTATCTATAATACCAACCAGTTACACATAGGATGTTAGTATGCGTTACATCCTTGATGATTATTACTATTTTTTCTTACCTTTTCCAGTGAGGCACCCATGACCAGAGCCTGCCTTTGAGTATAGTTGTAGTTTCACCTAAGACCGAGAGGTCTATTTGCATAGATAGATTGCAGATGATATTGGCATATGGGATATAGGTTAGTTGGTATCTATAGGCCATTGTTGTATAGGGTTATAAACATGTTGTTTAGCCTATACTTGGTTCAGTTTTCTATTTTAGTTAAGTTCCCTTCGTGTTGAGTTCCTTTGTGTTGATCACCTTTATAGGCAGTGTGCAGACCCTTCACTAGATACCATGTCCCCTTGATTCAGATCATTCATCCTTACCTAGTTCTAAGCATTGTTTCAGACCCTTATAAGTTTAGTCTACCTTAACCCTTGGTTGATCAGTCATGTATATATATATAGATGATATACTTAGGATATATGTGATGGGTTGTTGTTCTTGAGCATATATATATATGTGGTATTTGGTATTCATGTGCTTAGCTTGTAGGTATTTTAGTTATAGGTGACTTGATAGGATTGGGAAGTTAAGAGCTAGTCTATTATAGAGTTTCTCTTTTGCTAAATTCTAGTTGCCAACACCTAAATAGCTAGCATAGGTAAAATCCTAAGAAGTTGACCAGTTGATGACCAAGTACTTGGATGTTGAGAAATTGACTAGTGATTGACCCTTGACTAAGTTTGACTTAGAAGGGGGTGCGATCATCTTAATTTCGAGGACGAAATTTTTATAAGGTGGGCAAGATTGTAACACCCAGTTTTTCAGATGAGGGTAATTTTAAAATTTTGTAATTATAATTATTATTTATTGATAATTATTTTATATTATGATTTTTGGTGATTTTTAATTATTTTTAAACTATTTTAAATTATGACTTGTGATTTTGACATTTTACTATTGTTTGGTTTTAATTTCGAGGAATTTGTCACCCCCAGTTTTCAGGAACAGGGGTATTTTTGTTATTTTGTATTTTTGAAATATTTTTGAAATTTATTTTATTATTTATGATATTGTTTTGGGTTATTTGAGTCGGGTTCGAATTTCAGCTCAATCCGACTTGAAACGGGGACCCGGGAGTGGTGTTGACTTTAGTGGACCCACACATTAGTTAGCCATGGCCCACATGATAGAAATATTTTAGTTAGAGGTTAGACTAATTATTATGGATAAGGTTAGTGTGATTAGAGACTTTAGAATGACTAATTTAGCCCCAACCAATTAGCCGTTTCCTAATACTAATAGAATAGGTTAGTGGGGGCATTTTGGACCTTACCATAATAGGACAAATAGCCCCATATGGCCAGCCACTTTGGGAGAGGATAGGCTCAAGTTCATTTCATTATTCTCATCCACACTCTCTCTCTTGTTCTTTCCCAAATTTCTAGAGAGCAATCCCTAGCAATTTCTCCACCAAATCCTTCCATTTTGCCACCAAATCTTCTTCTTTCCTTCTCCATTCTAGCCAAGGAGGAAGCTACCCAAGTTTGGGAGGATTCGGAGCTCGTTCGTGTCCTTTTAGAATCTCTACGTGTCGGTGTCGCTCCGGGAAGGCTTTTCTTCGATTCGATCTACCGGGAGGTATAAATCCTTTCTTATTTTCATTTTTTCATGCATATAGGTCTATTTTGAACCCATAGGAATGACCCCCATAGTTGTATCTCCATTTGTGTCCATTTCGTGTCCATTTGGAGGTCATAGGAGTGTCATTTGTGTTGTGGTTGTGTCCATGTGGGAAAACCCCAAATTTGGACACACTATGTGTTGTTGTTATGTATGAATGAATTATTACATGTTTAATCTCATATTTTTGTATTGGAGATGTGTTCTATAGTGTCTCATATATATATTAGTGTAGAGAGTGACTTCTTGATATATTATGTTATATACTTGTGTTTCTTTTGTCTCAAACTATCTAAATTCGTCATAATTTTTATCCACGTTTTTAGTAGCTAGAGCAACTTAGAAATGCCATAACTTTTAGCAAATAACTCCAATTAACCTCCCATTTTTTTTAAAAGAAGCATATCGAAGTTAGCTTTCCAAATATATATTTTAATAAGCCAAATTCTTTCTGTAACTTTCTGTAGAATTATTTGAGTGTCAGCTGTACGAAAGACGAACGCATTTCGTTATTTTCGCGATTTCGGGAGCTTCCGGACACGAAAATGCGATCCGTTTGAAGTTTCGGAAAGCTAACATGAAGTACTACAACATACTTTAATCCTAGAATTTAGTGAATGCCCAATTGGTACAGTATTGATTTTAAGTAAAAGAGTGACTATACGATATATGCATTTTGTGTAACCTATGAGCCTATGTAGTATGGATATTAAATGAATATAGAGTATATAATGCATGATATGTTAGATGAATAAAATGATATATATATGATATATATCCTCTTTACATTAATGTATATATATGGTTGAATGCAAGCATGTAGGAATACAATTAATGTAATATATGTAAGCAATGCATAAATGGATGAATGAAAGAATGATATACAATGCATGCATGAAAGTATATAATGAATGCTAGATATAAATGCAAGGTATATATGTAATGATAGATATGAATGCATAATATATAAATATTGTAAATGCAATATCAGATTTCATATGTAGACATAGAACCAATGCATAGCTGATATTTAGATTGAATGTTAGTTCATTTTAGGTTGTTCGAACACTGAACTATCCATGTAAGCATATATATCTTCCTTTTCCTATTGCCAAGCCAATTTCAGTTTTCAATATAGTGGAATGTCTATGAATGTAATGTTAACCTTCAACCCCTTAATTCGAAATGTTAGTTAATTTCAGTATTAGACAATGCATGAGCTGTATGCATATGGGATGTTGGCTTAATGGCAGATTTCAGATAACATGGTTCATTTTATGTGGTTAGTTACACCAGTTTATGGGATAGCTCACTTTAGTTTATATGTAAATGTGGAACTAAACTGAGAATGAACTTCACCCTCTAGCACACACACACATTTTATAATATACACACACATGGTATGTTTGACATTCTCACACACACACATCACATGTTATCATCTCTCTATGTAAATACAATGTATGAACATATTTCTATATATGTAGTGTGCCTATAGCTATATATAGCATGTCTAACCTATGTGTATATATGTGTAAAGTGTAAGGAATTTCTATATGTGTGATAGCTATGTGTTTAGGCACATATCCTATTGTGTATGTATGTATGTATGTATATATATATATATATATATATATATATATATATATATATATATATATATATATATATATATATATATATATATATATGTGTGTGTGTGTGTGTGTGTATATAGATAGGTATATATGTGGGTACAAAGATATAGGGCCTAGTGTTGAATTCTCTCTTCATGTACACATCCATGTTCACACACACACATAGCTTACATGTTAGTTCCTTCCTCTCTTTTTATATATATAATGTTGAATATGCATGAATAGGATGTGCCTTGTTGTGTGGCTTGTGTTTGGCTTGTATAGCCTTGTGATTGGTGTGTGCTTGCTAGACTAGGCTTGGTTAGGCTTAGTGAGACTTATTAGACTTGTTGGGCTAGGACTTGACCTAGTTGACCTAGTTTGACTAGTCTAGTTGACTAGAGTTGACCGAGAGTTGACTTTGGTCTAGTTTGACCTAGACAGCATGCAGATGCATTGTACATTTCATATATCATCCCCTGTATACATCTTGACTTGTGTTGCTCTAACTAGGAGTCAGGTATCTCATCTCGGATAGTACATTTACTTCAGACATTCAGATACGAGGCGAGTACATTCTCTGACCGTTTCATACTTGTCTGGATTTACATTCTTGCTCTAGATTACTGTACTTGATGCTGACACGTTGTTATCACGGATTGGTACTATACGGATCTTCTTTTTGGAATGTTATCCCCTTGTATTCACTAGATACATATTGTGATGTGCGTTTCACTTCCATATTGTATTTATTGAATACCTATATCCTTGTATACTCCTTGTGCATATTGTACTCTCAGTATCACATGAGTCCCAGGGATAGGCCATTGTACACTATTGTATAACATTGTACAACTATTGTATAACATTGTACATCTATTGTATAATATTGTACATCCATTGTATAACATTGTACACTATTGTGCAAGATAACGTAACTAGAGTGGATCCTTATGTACTGATTGGGGAGGGGGAGTAGAATTGGTTATGTAATCAAATTCTATTGTACAAGATTGTATAACTATTGTATATGTCTATTGTACACCCACGTACAATGGAGTTACCATTGTATTTTCTTAGACCGTTTACATAACCATATTGTACTCTAAATCACAGTAGGCTTACAGTTCTTACTTATCATATTTAGATATTTTCTGTTATCAAATCTCTACTGTTTTTCATATACTTCTTTCTTTCAGCGTTTCATGTACCTTACTCTATTGCATGCTTTATATTTCCTAACATGATATGAACTGTGTGAGATATTTTGTGCTCGCTCCCGTCCTGACTGGACCTGTTGAAAATTTTACAGAGGATGATGAGGAACCCTGCACCCTTATTTGGAGTTTGCCTAGTTGACACTTGCGACCTGGACCCCTGGGGAGGTTCAGGCAGCTGCTCAGGATGATACCTTGTATAGTGTAGATAGCTTAGACTGTCCTCTCTTTTCATGTTTAAACTGTTGTCTTTATTTTCAGAGTTGTATATTTTATAGATGTTGAGACTTGTTATTTATTTTTGCTGTACCTCAGTTGAGGATTTCTTATCTATTTCCATCGTGCTACATTCTACCTTAGATTGTGATTGAGTTGTACCTTTGTGTTGGCCTCCTTTTGGAGAGTATATTCATGTTATGTAGTTATAGTTCATGACCTAGAACAGCGTTCTACCGCCGACACTGCGGCGTAGGCTGGGCGTTGTTACGTTCTTGTACCCTCACAGTGGGTGCGGGTCGTGACAGCTCTCTTGAGTACTGTTCTCACTCCATCTCTTTCGTTTGGCTTGGGCGGACATGTTCTTTTCCTGTGCGTTCTTGGTAGGCTTATGGCCCATATGTGAACTTCCTATGTTAGAATATTGATAGCAGTAGTAGTCTATATTCTCATTGATGTTAGTTCTATGTTTATATTCCTCATATATTCTCTTGCTGCCATACCTATACTAGAGCTAAAAACGTTGGTATCTATTTATTCTCCTATGGATACTTAAGGTTTAGCTAGTTGTCTTAAAACTTGGACAAGGGAATACATGGTTTGTGTGTGTCAATGTATAGTCTGTGGGAAGACAGTAATCAAATTCATATGTGATGGTATAGGAATGCTATGCTAGTATGTTATGATTATTAGAATGGATATGTGGAAGGTTTCAATTCCTAGTTTTGTACAGTGAGGTTTATGCCCTTATAGCTGGTGCATGGATAAAGGACTAAGGAGAAACAAGAAGTGATGTGTACGAACCCTAGGGAGGGAATGAGCTCATGATACTGTAGTATAGTTTTCTTTTTAAAAACAATGGTTTTTCCCCTTCTTTCTTGTATGAGTACTTCAATTGAAGGGGCAGGCATGGGTATGAGTGTGGATGGTTACACAGAGGACAGAGGCAAACTATATGTGGGTTATTGCTACTATTGTAGCAGGTGATAATTAGTAAGGGATATATTCTAACAGTTATGAGCTTTAGCTCATGTGGTTGGGTGGAAGGATTATATAGCAAGAGACCCAGGTTCGATCCTTGGGTATGTTGAGTAGGTTTTTTTTGTGTAGTTTCCTTCTTCTTGCCTTGTTATCAAGTCCACCATTATTACATATATAAATAAGTAATTTTCCATAGGGTTTCTCATGAAAGGCTAAGGTGACCCAACTGTAAGTAGATAAGAAGGTTGTGACTAGTACTAACTTAAAGTTCATTAATTATACTCCTTAATAATATTAGAGAGTTATTAATTACCTTGTTCATGGATTTTACGAATCCATATATATTGCGTAATCACTATAGTCAATTAATTATCTTATTTATCACACCCTCAAGGTAATTTTTTTTTGGTTGATAATTAATTAGATTAAATATTATCTTCTAGGTCCATTTGTCTCTTCGGACGTGGACATTGGACCAGCTTTTACTACTCAGCAGCACCCGGAGACATGCAAGTGTACCTTGCCATACTTGTACTTCAGTTACAGTATTTAAATTCTTAACTATTATTTATGTGTATATTATTGCAACTCCTAGGGCCGTATTCGGTACTTCGCGTCCGAATCACATTCGGGTGCCGATGGACGTTAGCGCCATCGGGTATCAACATTAGATATTCATACTTCGTTACCGCGATAATCCATTGCGGAGTACATTCAGACCCTAGGACATGTTCAGGTTTACTACATATTGTTGGATTCCTGTACACGATTTATATACGAAAATCCTTGATTGATTCTAGGACGATGACTTGTGATCCTTACACTATACTTACCAGTATGACTCGATGTCCTAGTTAGAGGATCTGGCTGAGCGTCACGTGGATGCAATTCGCAAGGTCACATGGGAGGGGAGAACATACACCGTGCGCTTGGGCTACTTTTCCTCATAGTATGTCGTTGTCTCATTCCAGAGCTTCGAAGATTTTCATAGTTTGCCACAGTCCTTATCGGACTGTGGGGTATTCATAGTTTGCTGGAGAGCCTATCAGGTCTCCGGGGTACACCTTGACAGCCCGCGTGTTCGAGTGATGTTTCTTAAATTGTATTAGCATTCTAGTTGGTTATGTTAGATTCACCCCTTACAGTTACATTCTACTTTTTATATATTTATCTACACTGTTGTACTTTTGGCTTGCATATTACGTAACTTGTTATGTCCCGCTGAGGACCTGGTTTTCTCTCCAGATTTAGACGAGGATTATCCGGAGGTCTACGGATCTTGACTTGACACGGGAGCAGTTCAAGACGAAGTTTATCCAGCAGAGTAGCTGGGTTATTCCAGCGGTAGAGCTCTTCTTGATCTGACTTCATTATCTAGTTAGTCTATTGGCAGATCTAGTTATCTTCCTGTTTTACTTCATTCAGCATTGTATCTGCGGGATTGTTTCCTCAAGACTCTTTTCATTCAGTATTTGTATTATTACTACATTCAGACTATGTTAATTATCACATTGTGGTTTTATTCAGATTATTCACTATATGTTCCTTGATCATACTTGTGGATGAGATTAGTTACTTGTGATCGTCTGGGCATTTACTTCTTATTTACTGCATTTTACAGCTTAAGTGCTACTCTAATGGTTCCATTAAATTGGGTTAATCATTGGGAGTGGTACTCGCTGGCCTTGCCATGTAGCTCGGTTTCGTATTTTTGGAACTGGGGCGTGACAGCCTGGTTCGCCACAATAACAACTTTAGAAGTTGGTATGTATGTAGTGAACCATTACTTGCTTGAACAGACATGGCAGGTGACACCAGTGTCTACCCACCAGTCAGATTCAGCCCCCACCACAGTGACCTGAGCAATCATTGCAATAACGTCAGTGATCATTTAAATCTTACTAGGCTCACTTTGCTCTAATTACTTGGGTTTGGATTTCCATTCACTCATAAAGTGGCCTTTCTTGCTACATTTAAAGCAAGCCAAATGAGACTTTGGCTTTTGTTGCTTAAAAAACGTCTCCTTTATTTTCAGATTTTTGAGGTCCTTCTTCTTGCTGTAGGAAACCGCTTGCTTTCCCTTGGATTCCCTGGTTAGACCAAATTGGCGTTAGCCATCTGTTTAGAGGGAATGTCCACCTTCAGTTGAGCCCTCATCTGGTCCTCAACATAGATTTCTTATAGGAGATCTTCCATACCGATCTCCAGTTTCTTCTTATGCATGTTTGTGTAGAACTTGCTCCAACCAGCGGGGAGCTTGGAGATGATCCCTCCAACAACGAACTTGTCGTTGAGGGGCATCCCCTCATCTTCCAACTTTTGATGCAGCTTCAGGAATTCCTTCACCTGAGACAACATCGTCTTTTCGTCTTCAAAGAGCCACTTATGATATTTTTCAACCACAAATATCTTGCTCATGTTCTTGTCATCTTCGTACAGTTTCTCCAAAAACTCCCATATATGTCTGGCAATAGTCTTCTTAGAATATGATTCCACCAGGGAGTCCTCCATAGCATTTAAAATTAGAAGCCTACAGAGACTATTCTTCCTTCTCCATTTGGTCTGATTTTTAATAGCAGCAGTAATTGCGGCTGTAGACCCAGTTTCTGGAACATTAGGTCCTTCCTCAGTTAGCACGTGATCAACTTTCGCAAGTTGAAGATTAAGGCTAACATTTCTCTTCCAGACTTGGCAGTGCTCTCCATCAAATTTTTTTAACTTGTTAAAGTTAGGATCGATGAGTAAAGCATGAAAGTTTTCCATTTTGAAATTTAGCTTTGAGACTGTTAGTCTCGGGGCATGATTTTTTGATGGAAAACTGAATTTGGCAACTGTAGAAGCATGGAAAATATTGCTCTTAGTCCCACATCGGAAAGGAGAAGAAGAAAGGGCTCATTCCATTTTATATATAGAGCCCCCTTGCCTCCTTTGAAAATGGCACCAAAAATAAATATAAAAAAAGAATCACTCAACAGAATCACTCGTTGTCATGGCGAGGATGAGTTGGGTTCTGAGTACTATGCACCTTCACGGACTAGTATGAAGAAATCCAAGACGGCACGGGCCATACGCTTCAAACGTGCTATGCCAACAGTAAACCAGAGATGCACACGCAAAATCATGCGTGCTACCGATGGTAAACTGTACAGAATCGACTCAGGTGCATTTGCACCAGATATGAGCCGACTCTTAAAGTCCCCTTCCCATTTGGGTGTAATTCTTGCACTTGAACCAAGTCAGGGGGGAATCTTTTGTGGGCCAGACCCCATGCGGCCCATTAAGAATGTCAAAGCTTCCAACTTGGACTCTTCCTACTACGCACCTTCGGGTGCTAAGTCGAAGAAGTCTAGGGCTATATCGTATATTTTATGCGCGGTCCTGTCATAGCTCGTCCTGTCTCGCAGTACTTTACTAGCCTCAGATCAGGGAGCAAATATGATGGTCCCAAAAGTCTCCCTACAACGATCGAGTGCAAGTGCTTTACTAGCCTCAGATCAGGGAGCAAAGTGGACCGAGCCGCAGAAACAAGTGGACTCATGTGGCCAAGTGGACTTGAGCCGCAGAAGGAATGCTCCTGAAAATCCCATGCGGCCAAGAGAAACCAAGCCGCAGAGGGAAGGCTCTCGAAGCCCCCATGCGGCTAGGTAGATTCGAGCCGCAGAAGTAAGGCTCTCGAAGATCCCATGCGGCCAGGTTGACTCGAGCCGCAGAAGCAAGGATCTCGAAGAACCCATGCAGCCAAGTAAAATCGAGCCACAGAAGCAAGGCTCTTGGAGACCCCATGCGGCCAAGTGGACTTGAGCCGTAGGGGGAAGACTCTTGAGACTTCATGCGGCCAAGATGATCCGAGCCACAAGAGAAAGTCTCCTGAAGTCCTCATGCGGCCAAGCCAAATTTGAGCCGCAGAAGGAAGACTCTTGAGACCTCATGCGGCCAAGATGATCCGAGCCGCAGAAGGAAGGGTCTTGAGATTTCATACGGCCAAGCCGATCCAATCCGCAGAAGAACGACTCTTGGTACCGCATGCGGCCAAGTTGATACGGGCCACAGAAGATTGATTTTATTCTGTTGTGGGGGGACACATGGCAATTTGACCAAGTCTCAACAACCCAGATTTGTTACAACAAAATCTCAACAACCCCCACCAGCTGGCAGCCAAAGAGAGGGTCTTTGTGTGATGTTGTAGCCACGTAGCCATCTATGCGGCTCAAAATATCCTTTATCCCGAAATCACTATAAATAGCAGGGTATCACACCCATGCAAATGGTTGACAATCCAAGGCGGGTAACCTACGAAGGGCAATTTCTTCAAGAGCAAAGATCGCGTCAGATAGCCCAAGGAGTAAGGCAGAGTTTCTACACTTTCCCGAGCCTCTATCGTCACCCCCCAAAATTAAAACTAAACAATTGTACTTAGATTGTTTCCTAGGATTTCTTTCTAGGCTTTCTTTTGTACAAACGAGTTTGCAATCAAGTTCAATTCATTTGTAATTTTGTTGTGCTTGATATTTAATGGCAAACAGCAACACTTCGAAGAAGATACACGACAGAGATTCCAGAGGATTCTAAACGACAAACTCAAGTGTAGTACTTCTAAGAAGGTACAAATGAATTCGTAGCAGCAGCGTCAATGAAAGTCTACTAACATTTTCTGATTAGATCAGAAACGATCTCGTTCAGAACGAGATACAAGTGGATGAACAGAAGAAGAAAATTGATGGAATGAGAGAACGGCCTGCTGGAGTGAATGATCACTGGTGTTCAAAGCTAAATTCGCCCCACACGAACAGCTTTCAAGAACCAGCAATTTCAGAAAAGAACTTATAGTACACTCTGCTCTCCTGACTCCTCGGATGGCACACTGACTCCTCAGATGGCGCGAAATGGCGCACTGTTACTCTCTTCTCTGTTCTGAAATTCATAAGGAATTATCTAAAAATGAAGTGTACTGAATGTGAGAGAAGAAAGCAACTTATATAGACGCGCGCTGTAATCGTCCAGTATACAAAATGTTCGGGACATAGAAAAAATCACTCCTGAACATTTCGTAACCGCTCAAATCGTACACAGACACAATTAAGCCAATTGGCGCACAACGTGCGCCAATTGCGCATAGCCAATATCCATGCCAATATCTCCTAGAGACTATCTGAAGAGAGTGATGATTAAGACACCTTGTATAGATTTTCTTATGTTCAGTTTCAGTTGTGATTGTATGTGTTGTGATTTTGGATGTGTTGTGTAGATGATTTGTGTGGTTGTTGCCTTGAGACATTTATCAGATTTGTCTTCGGAAATACATTGTAAGGCATGTTATAAAAAGTGAAACTCTATGGCATGGTGATTGATATGGGACACGATTATAGTGACTATAATGAGTAGGATATGATACTCGTACTTTGGTAATACATGAGACTTAGACAGCACACTACCGTCGATTCTGCAGCATAGGTTGGACTTGACTATATATTTCTATCCAATTATTGGGAATATGGGCGTGACATGAGGTCATTGGCATTCAGTGCACAACCATGATAGTTTCAATTCCTTAAGTTTTTGACATAGTGACATAGTTTGCGAATTGTTTTGGTCATTGTTTTTCTTGACCTAGTAACATAGTTTGCGAATTATTTTGGTCATTTTTTTCCACCATGACTTAAAAATGAAAGTGACACGAATTCGTTTCAATTAAGCCATATACGAACAAATAAAATCAATAGCATTTTACCTCGAGTATGATATGTTTTCATGGCAGGCCTATAGGAAACTGGAAATAATTTCATAAAAGCTAACCTGACAGAAAATTGTTAGCAACAACAAATGATCAGTCTACCAGGTCTTGCTGTAGGGACTACCTGAACATGACTACCTGCCAATCTTCTTGCATCTATAAAGTCGATTCTACCTACACGAAAGCCATTGGCTTCTGAAGTCTGAAACCATAGTCCCTTCATTGTTAGGGTTATATACTAAGCATCACTTTTGTATTAACTATATTTTCTTATCTTGTTTGAATGAGAATCATATGGGCAAATGTTTGTATATTATATTTGTTATACTATGGTGTGTGGTGTCACACAGAAGATCATATTATCAGTTGCTGGTAGAATATATAAATGGTTCAAAACCTAGATGGATTTGGACAAACCATTGGTAAGGTTGTAGTATAATCTGGTATTAGTATATCTTGACTATAGATTTACATTAGTACATTTTGTATATATTAAACGGGACCACTTTAGGTTGTTCTCTTTGTACTAACTACATAAGAGAACAAATACCTTTGTTAGATGCTTGTGATCTTAATCTGGATATAATAACAGACATATATATGTAGTGTGTATTACTTGGACACATAAAAGAGTAAAATTTATTATGGGTCAACAATCTCTATAGACTGGGTAATAGCATTATGTGTATTATTGGCTGTTGATTATAAAAGAAATCAATGTCCTGATATATCAGGTTGATGATGTCCCCTTAAGGAGCTCATAAGGATTGTCATACAGACCCTGCAAGTGGATTATATCCGATATGACAAATAAAGTTGAGCGGTACTATTTAAGGATAAAAGATGTCGATATTAATATAGTTGTCGGTAACTTAGTTTGATCGACGAACATTCGATATCTTAACATGGGGAGACGAAGCATATAATAACAATGAGCCCATAAATGTAGTTTGGGATTAGAAATGTAGTGCAATAATAGCTCTTCAGTGGATCGAACTATTGTTAACGGACCTGGATTGTGTGTTCGTGTTGAACATGAAATACTTAGATCCGTTAGAAGACCTAATCCTAATTTATCCTCATGGTCCCTGTTGTAGCCAAAATATATCCTCTGTTCTCTGGTTGTCATATGGATAAAAAAGAGCAACTTTTCTAAATACGTTCTTCACGTAAAGAGAGAACGAGAGGTCAGCCAAGGAGAAAAAAATGGTTGGAAGATCGTCACCCATACGACGTCCAACTCGAGGAAGACATACGACACAAGACCTTGAGGTCACTGACTTATCGAGTTTGCTGAAAACTATAATCTATTTCTCGTTGCTTCAGGTATAATTCATAAACCCTAGTTTCCGACATTGAAGGGTTAGATCATGTGTTAAACATGTTCATGCTTTATCGATTGATATGTACACCAATTTGCACTCCTGGGATTGACACATGCACATATTAACTCTGAAGTCTTGTCGCATGGATGAGGAATCGCTATGCAGCAAACTGTCTTTGTCGCATAGGCAGGGTTCCGTCGCATGGTTCAATTTGTGATCCTAGGGATCCCAGTTCCACCATTCACTTCTCTCCCCGTAACACAAATTTCCTTCATTGTTGTCTGTATTGTCGTTAAACAGGTGGCTTGGAACTTCTCGGACGTTCGTGCTGATAATGTGTTATAAAAATGGAAAAAAGAGAAAATATTTGTAGCCGAATCGAATAGCTCAGGAGCTTCTCTTACTAGGAATATATGTAGGGTGTGTTTGATTGCAAGGTGAAAAATATGTGGAAAAGAAATTAATTCCATGGAATTATTTTCCTAGGAAAAAAATTCCATGGAATTTTAAAAAAAATTCATGGAAAACTTAATTTGGGTGTTTGATTGCCATTATTTTCCACGAAAAATAGTTATTTTCCATGGAAAATGATATTTTCCTATGGGTTGGACAATTTTCATTTTCCACCATTTTAGATAAAAATATGGAAAATGATAGTTTTTTGGAAAATAATTCCATGGAAAATATAAGCTATCAAACATTACAATTGGTGGAAAATTTGTGATGGAAATATTTTCCATGGAAAAAAAAGCCCAATCAAACACAGCCGTAGAGAAAATAAGATAAGGGTTGTCGTAGATAGAGATAAGAGCATCCATTATTTGAATTTATCCACAAATCATAACAAAATGTACAATTTCATTTCATGCAAAAAATTCATGTAAATGACGGTTTTACATATGAACATTTATTGACATATTGTTCGTTCGCAGCAAAATATTTTTTCTTCTTCTATATAAGCGTCTGGAAAGAAATATCTTTGAGAAGAACTATTTCCTCAATCAATTCATGTGGGTATGCTATGCTAAGCCTCAGCCCCACTCAGCCTCCACTACTAATTCCAGCATACACCAATGAGTCAATGTTCATAGAATATTTGACTGTTAGGTATATCACAAATATATATAGGTAATAGTAAAGGTAAAATTAGCCTAATAGATTATCAGTTCAGTTCCATTTTCTATATGGTTCATTTTGGTTCGGTTTTGAATTTTTAGTAGTTCGTAGATTTTGACAATTTTGATCAGGGTGAAACCGAAAAACTGCCTTATCTAAACAAAAGAAATCCACTAGTTAGGAATTGAATGGACCGAAGGAACAAAATATACAACATACAATTTCATTTCATGCAAAAAAATCCATATAAAATGACGGTTTTACATATGAACATTTCTTGACATCTTGTTCATTTGCAACAAAATATTTTTTTTTTTTCTGAGCGTCGGAAAAGAAATATCTTCGAGAAGAACTGTTTCCTCACTCAATTCATGGGGCATGCTATGCTAAGCCTCGGCCCCACTCGTCTCCAATACCTACTAATTCCAGGATACAACAATGACTTAATGTTAATAGCATATTTTACTGTTAGGTATCACACATAAATAAATATATACGTATATGAAGAGTAAAATTATGGGAAGAACTCAGGTCGAAGGAGCAGCTGGTTCTTCTGCTACATAGGCCCTGAGGGAGGGGGTCCTATTCACAAGCCCGACGGAGGAGGCGACCGCGGGGCTCTTGCCCTTCAGCCTCCTCCTTGCGACGTACCCCCTGACCCACGGCGTCACGTCCTCGCTGATCTTGATCATGACGAAGAATATGATGCGGTACACCACGATCATGCTGAAGAGGACCATCAGGTCCAGCCACTTGGACCGATGGACGTTGATCTGGAAGACGTACTCGAGGATGTACTCCCCCGGGATCTTCGGCTGGTCGGGGGTCTCGTTGTCGAACACTAGCCCGCGGAGATCGTTCTGGTACTGGCCCTGTCCGATAGGAATCATGGACGCAGAGTTAACTCTCGAAGGGTTTAAAGTACTATTCAAGATCATGAACTTGGGAGTTTCAGTGATGCTGTCACTGCATATTTTACCTGTAGTGCCCAGTAGTGAAAGCTAATGTAGGTCATTGGGTACCGCCAGAAGGGCTTTGGTATGTCGTGTGGGAGCCTAAAATACCCGGAGACCAACATGAATATTCCCTGCAATTTGTAAATTGATACCATTAGTAGATTACTTGTCAAGTGATTAATATACAACCAACGTAAAACTTTTGTTTCCCCAAATATATCCTTTGATGTTGCACTTTTGTACTTGAGATCCATCTAGGTGTCAACACAGATTTTGGCATCTTTCCATTGTTCAATTCCAGGGCCGGCCCTGACCGCATGGGACTCCAAGACGAACTTTAAAAATAGACCCCATATATAATATAAAAAATAATTAAAAAATTTAAATTATACTTACCACCAAGATTTGAACCAAGTATCTCTAGTGCAAAATTAATATATTAACCACTACACCACAATTATTTTATGTAAAATATTACAACATATTTTTTTATATAACTAACAAATTACATCTTAAATTTGGGGCCCTTGTAAATATGGGGCCCGGAGCGGGGCCGACCCTGTTCAATTCTTGCACAATAATTTATGAGCTTATAGACTATTTATAGGCTCTTAAGAAATAAAAAACAAGGATAAAATCAATCTCTAAAGACTTATATAACTTAAATCATAACTAATAAAACAGATAAACAATCTCTATCTAAAATAATAAAAATTAACTAAAAGATAACAGAAATATCTAAATTTGTTTTCCATCACCCTGGCATATATATTTACTAACTAAAATTATTCATTAAAGTTAGTATAGGAGCTGATAGATAATTTTGGAAGCTAGTCTTTTTTGTCTTCCTAACAAATCTTACAAGCATATATAAAATAATATAATAGTACTAATATAATAACAATTTTAGAATAGTTAAGTTAGATGTCTTCTAGTCTTTCTAGATAGTCTTAGTAAAGTTTAGAATAATTACATAACTATTTTTTAGTCTTCCTAAAAATAATCTATCAGGTGCATAAATACTAGTTTCATGAAATATAGAATTATGAAAATAAAAATAAAAATCAGAGTTCAGTCAATCCTACTATTCTAGGTTATTCTAGACTATGTCAAGGGGACCATTCTCTCTCTATAAATCCTACCATTAATAGCTCATTCACAGGAGTTCATGTCATATGGACCTACTAACATTATTGTTTCATGTAGTAGAGGAAATGAATTCAAATCCAAAGTTTTCCATATTTAAGAGTAATGAATAGACTGTCGGGCGGCAGGTAGAGTAATAAAGGCTCATCTTAACTTGTCAACCAAAATTTGCTACTGTAAACTCTTGGGCCTCGTTTGGTTCGCGGAATCTCCCGGTTGGGAAAGAAAAGTAATTACTTTTCTATGTTTGGGTGCCCAAGGAATTGAGGAGAAAATGAAAGTGATTCCCAATGGAAGGAAAATTAGGAGGGAATGTGATTCCATCCATCCAAGGAAGGAATCACTTTCCCACATTGAAGTATTCACTTTTCTTTCCAAATTCCTTGGCATTGCCAAACATCGGAAAGGAAAATCAATAGGAATTAAAGTTTCCCAAAGGAAAGGAAATGACAAGGAATTGATTTCCTTTCCCTTCCATTCCGCGAACCAAACAAGGCCTTGAGGTATTGTGATACGTACTTAAATTCTTACACGACACAGACACGGACACGGATACGGAGTATAGAAACAAAATGGCAGGTTATGGGCCTGTCTACCTGAATTCCGGCTCCGATGATGATTCCCATGAGGAAATTGGGGACTACACTGGCTATGGCCATCATCAAGCTCTCGACGACGGTAACGCTGGCGTAGAGGCACAGGACGAAGAAGATGTAGTGGACCAAGCCCGGGTGGAGCCGTACCATGAAGTAGCATATGGTTCCCGAGAGGAAGGTTATCATGATCAGGAACGGCATCGCAGAGAGCGTGTTGCTGATGACGAACGCCAGCACTCCGTAGTGACCGTTCAGTCGCTCTCTCTGGAAAACCTGTGTATCAATCGAACAACAAGATTTTCAAAATTTCCAATATGGTAACGACGTGATCCGAGTAGCTAATTAGGAGGAGGGGATCGATCATCGACCTTCATGTCTTCGACGAACGAAGGAAATCCTCCTATGGACATGAACGTGACGAAGCCGAACACAAACGAACCGCATGCGCCTCTAGCCTGTCCAGGAACAAGCCAACATCAAGTTGCACATACAACAACCAACATGAGCTATGAGCTATATATATATAGTTACAAATACAACATAGCGGGAGAATACCAGAATTGCGCTGTACCCAGTTCCGACATTCAAGTAGATTGTTCCGATGCACACGGTCACGACGATGTAGATGATGAGCCGGAGCCAGTAGTATCCGAAGTCTCTCGACATGTTCACGAACGAGCGCTTGGTCAGAGTGTAGGCCTGCATGAAGAAACTGGCCTGGCTGCCTCCTGAATCCAAGACTGTTCCTTTCTGCAGCAGAGTTCGTTAGAATCAACCATCAATTGCAATCCATAGTCAAGAAGAAGAAGGAGAGAGTGAACACGATCGAGTACTGAAGTGCTTACGACTCGAGATATCTCGTCGACTTTCTCTCTGGCCGCATAACTATACTGCGATCGACTGTAGAAGTCGATCAGCCTTCGAGTGGCTTCAGCTGTGGTCATTTTCTCCAGAGGATCATCGCTCCTCTCAAACTTTCAAATGGACAGAAGAAGAAGGAACAACAAAAAAAACTATTGTAACTATCAAAACTAGTGTTCTAATTAGTACAAGAAATGGACTACAAAGGCTAATACCCGAATTTTTATCGATCCCTTGAGAGTAGCTTTAACCTTGTCAAAATCAGAGTTTATGCACCTCAGAAAATGATCCGAAGGGTTCCGGAGTGAAGGGCAGGGGAAGCCAGCTTGCCCAAAGAACTGCGAGCGCAATCAAGAACAGTGCAAAATCAGAAACGTACAACTGAAATCTTGAAAAATAATTAAGAGGGGATCATCAGCTTAGCTATACCTCATATGCCTCGGAGGTCTGGCCAAAGTAGACGGTCTTGCCTCCCGAGAGCAAGAACAGACGATCGAACAGCTCGAAGACCTCGCTGCTCGGTTGGTGGATCGAAGCTATGACGGTGCGGCCGTCTCTGGAGAGGCTGCGGAGCGTTTGGGTCACGAAGAAAGCCGAGGCGCTGCAAGCGAAGAAAGCATGAGTTCAAATAAGGACACATCCGTAGCAAGGATACGGGGATACAAGTAAATGATATCTCTGTGTTCCAATTATGAACTTTACACTACAAAAATAATTAATCGTTCGTGAAATATTAGCTCTTTGATATTGTCAGTAAGGTTTCGTTTGGTTCACGGAATCAGTGCATTGGAAAGGAAGCAAGAATCTTCCCAAGCTAAGGATTCACTTTTCCACAAAATGTTGATTTCCTTTTCTTTCCTTTACGTGAACGAAACCTAAGTTCACCTAGATGAAAATGTTCTCAATTCTGATATTGGAAACCGACACATTTACATAATTGACATAAGTGATAAAGAAAGACAGATGTCTTCCCTTGTAATAGACTAATATACATGCTTTGTATGTATTTCATATTGTTAGAAAGAAAAAAAAAAAAAACTACAACCTCTCTTAATTTTTTTATATATATAATTATCTAATTGTCCATTTTAAACTTAATAAACAATTTTACTCGGTAAACATAGATAAAGATATTTTTTTGAACAATTTTTTTTTACAGAGAAGTCTCAACTATGTCTCAATTCTTTCTATTATATGATAATTAGCACGTGTGCACGTGCCTTGCACTTATTTTAACATTCTTTTAATTAACTTAGGAATATTCTTTAGGAAGACCGAAGGGTAGTCTTCGTAATTACTAAGTTGTTCTTATTAAAATTAATGAACCATTTTTAATTAGTATAGACATGTAAGGATATTTCGGAATTCAAAAGTTTCACCATCAATTTTTCTATTATATAGTAGAATAGATATAGATACATGTTTAATTATTGTTGAACAAAAAGAGGTGGCTATAATTTTAAAGTTAAAAACATGTCATGTGAAGAAACTAAAATTAATTTTACCTATCGAGACCACTGGTAGGCTCGTCCAGGAAGAGCAGCCTCGGCCTCATGAGGATCTCCAGAGCGATGCTAACCCTCCTCTTCTCGCCTCCGCTTATGCCCCGGAGGTGCCAGTTCCCGATCACCGTGTCGGCGCAGTCGTGGAGGCCCATCTCGACGATGGTGCCCTCCACCAGGGCCCTCTTCTCGTGTGTCGGCATCCTGTCTGGCAGCCGCAGCCGGGCCGAGTACATGATCGTCTCCCTCACCGTCAGGGTTCCGATCAGGTTGTCGTCTTGAGTCACATATGCCTGGGTTTTTTTTTTTCCGACACATCACAATAAGTAGCTTAGCTAGCTACTAGTACTATAGCATAAGAATGTAATATTTCTCTTTGTTGGATTTATAGTAGGAACGAGAAAAAGAAGAAGAGTGGGTGAGAATATTGTTCCATTCCTTATTTAGTTTGTTTTCTAATCAACAGATTTTTGTCTAAGGAAGCAAAGTAGTAGTAGTGGCAAAGACAAATAAATTCATACACGAACGAACACTTTTCACTTTCTCGACAGTTGTGCTATATAGTCAAGTGCAGAGCTAGAAATTTTTCTACGCGGGACTGAGAGCGCGAATATGTGAGGAAAAAAAAAAAAATTTTGCGGGAGCTGAGAGCGGAGGCTGGGTGTAGCCACATGTCAGGAAGATGAATGGATTTTTTCTAGTAAACTCTTTTCTAAGTCCGGACTACAGTTCAGACCAGTCCAGCTTATGCTCCGTCGCTGTATATGGCTCGCGTAATACTCGTCCAGTATTCATGCAAGCCGACGGAGGAGGCCGAGGAGACCAAAGGACGGAACAGGAGGGATGTGGGATGCGGCAGCGGGGAAGTTCGACGGTGGCTCGTACAAGTACTGCGGGAGCCATACGTCTTTTTTGTGTGTATATATGTTTTTGTGAAGCAGACACAAAAAATGATACGATTTGGTAAAGACTGACCGCGGTGCCGAAGGAGAGCTTAGTCTTCCTCCCGTTGAGCAGTATGGTCCCGGAGAGGAAGGCGTTGGTGGCGAGCCTGCTCGACAGCGCGTCGAGCATGGTCGACTTGCCGGAGCCGGAGGGCCCCATGAGCGCGGTCAGCGTGCCGGGCTCCGCGTAGCCGGTGAGCCCCTCCAGCACCGTCTGCGTCTCCCCGCTGCCCAGCGTCACCATCACCGTCAGGTCCTTCCACGTGAGCCTGGCCGAGACGTCGCCGATGAACTCCATGCTCGCCTTCTCCTTCCACAGGGTCTCGCTCAGCGGGCTCAGCCCCACCCCCGCCAGCCCGCTCCCCGCCGGCTTGTTCGCCTCGATCTCGACCATCACCTGCCCCGCCGCCGAGCTCCTCGCAGTAGCCATTCTTACGTACGTATGTTGCTTCTAATTCAAGAACACTACAACTTAATAACAAAATTACTAACGCACGTACGTACGTACTTCTTTTTCTCCAGAGTTACAAACACATAATGAAGATGTGAGCGAGCGAGAGTAGAGATGAAATGCAAAAAAGAGTAGCTTTAGTTAGTATGAAATAGACTTAGATTTTCTAGCTCTCTCTAAATATAGAAGAAAAAAAGATTGTTTGTTGATAGATTGATATCATTAATGCGGGACCGGTGGATACAAAATTTAATGCAATAATATTGTAGTTTTTCCAATGTTTTAAAAATCGGACCGGACATCGGATCAAGACCCTGAATTGGATCAAATCGATTCAATTAGTAGATTAATTTGAATTGAACCAATTATATAAATTTATAATCTTATATTGAATATATTACACAGTACACAACTGCATATATATGCTACTTAGTTTTACATGTTTACAACAGAAGAATTAGTCAAAAACATATATTAATTTTGATTGCATATAAAGTTCAAAATAAAACTCAAGAATTAGAGTCAAATTGATTCAAAACTCAAACTAGTCAGACGGTTCGGCGGTTTGACTGACCGGAACGGCCGAATTGATCGAATTTTTGAAAGAAACAATTGATCGGTATTAAATCAGTCCAAAAAAAATTAATAGTTCACAACATGTTGACTAGTTCAACGGACCCAGCTCGATCTGATCCGATTTTAAAGCACTCGATTTGACAGCTCTATCAAGCTTCTGGTTAGGCTAGTATTAGTCTAATCCGGACTTTTAATACCACAATTTATGTGAGCAGCAATCTGTTATAATCAAAAGGGATGGGGGAGGGGTTTTGGTTAGGGGAGGAGCATTAATATGGGCGTGGCCTTTAGTTGGTTGGGTGTTGCCAAACGCCAACACATGATATTGATGCACACATGTCTGTGTTATTATGTATTGGTGAGGAAAGGTTTATTACAACACAGGGAAAATGTTGATTGGGACATTGGGACCTACTTTTTTGTTGTCATTTTTGAATGCTATTAATTAGAATATTGTTTGGTTGCGACTTTTATCGTTGTTGTTCTGTGGATACACATATATTGTAGGAAGAGAGGGGGCGAATAAAATTATGTGGATGTGTAATAGATGTTTTAGCGGCACTAGTTGGGAGATTTGTGTTGGCCGAGAAAATTCCGCGAAAACGATACCAATTTATTTCAAGATAATGAACAACAAATTCGTACAAGGGCCAAGAGATCAAATACACCATTTATATGGTGATCCCATGAAAAATCACAATCTATATACCTCAATAATACAGTATTAATTACAAATATGTTGAGCTATTTGTCCCCCCAAGTTCAACTCACAAATCTTAAGAAATAGGAATAAGATACAATTGAGAATGATCACCACAATCGATGATGACTTCTTAAATAGAGCCTACGGTTCCCTCTGAACAGATATTTCTCCTCTAACAATCTTGAAATCCAAGACCTACCAACGAACACGGATATCTTTATTGAATTGTGGATTGTATTCATGAATCTTTCTGGAGCATACAATGATAGAACCCACATTAGCCTCCTTATATAGGCTAAGAAAACATAATCTACGGTTGGTAAATCCCTAAATTAGCCTAGCAATAATTCTGACCGTCTAGATTAGAACACACAGTCCAAAATAATATTGATCAGAACCTGAATATAGCAAAAAAAAAAAAACTTCATTGACGATTTACCGACGGTAAACCTCCAGTGCGCCCAAAACATTTTGAAAAAGAAAAATTAAAAGCAGAACAATTGATGGTATACAGCGGTATACACCATCGGTATACCGCTACAACTGTTCTAACTTTGTTTGAGCCTCGGTTCAGCCACCGACTGACCATCACCTTTGCCACAATGTCTTGACGCTCCACGACACCTCTAGACTTCTCCATCCACATCTCGAATCGAGACTGGAACCGAACAAATACTTCCTCAAGTCTGATGAGAGGTATTGACCCCATGGCTCCTCAACTAGAGTCCATGCATGTTGTTTCGCGATAATATATCTGCTCACCATCGTCACTGATCTCAAATCCTCCAGACTGCTATTTATCTTCTTCCATCTCCACGTCTGCGATTCCCAAGTCAATCTAGTTGCCATGCGTAGCACCTCCTGATCAATTGGAATCTCACCGATATCAATATAATTCGGCAAAGACCGAAGTCCCTGACCATTAGTCTTACCGTAAGTTTTGTTTTTCCGTCTCCAACTTTTGTCTCTCATCGGATCATGCTCATGTTCCGTCGAGCTTCCTCACCCTGACCCAACTAAGCACATTGTGTTGTTCCCTCGAGATTCAAGCTCCTAAACATGTCCACTTTCGTGCTGACACTGAAGTTCCCTGTACACCTGTATTTATGAGATGAACATCATTTATTGTGCATGTCGATCGTTGATGACCCACAACTCCTTTTGAATTGTACAAATGGAGATGTACCTGCCTCAACTTGAGTTAGCTATTGTCACGACCCGCACCCACTGTGAGGGTACGAGTACGTAACATCGTCCAGCCTACGCCGCAGTGTCGGCGGTAGAATGCTGTCCTAGGGTACTATCTAATCAACAACTCACGCAATTATATAATGTACTTGTCAAATCTCAACTCCGAACGGAGGACAAGTATATATATAATGAATCTCAATCACAGTCTAAGAACGATAAGATATCACAGAAGATATAACTAAAGGCTAAATAACAGAAATAAAATCCAACAACTAAAAATATAATCTTAAACAATCTCAACTACAAATCTCAACTATATACAACTCCAGTTCTAAACATGAAAATTAAACAACAACTAGCTAATCTCCCAATCACTCCTGAGTGTCGGGGCCAAAGGTAGCTAAGCCATCTCTACAGTAATATGTAGGGCATGTGTCCTCAGGGCAATCATCTGTAAAATTTACAACAGGTCCAGTCAGGACAGGAACGAGTACAACTCATCAAGAAAATCCAAGTAAATGACAGGGAACTATAAAGCAGTTATAGACAGTTTTATTGATGAATATGACAGTTTATATACAGGTGATGGTATAGAGAAACAGTAAGATATAAGGAAAGTAAAGTAACTAAACAAGAGAAGAATGATGGCAATGACGACTGTAAAATAAATCTAGCTGAACTAAAGTAACATAATGAGTCCAGGCAGTAAATGTAAAACAAGTGTAAACTACTATAAATCCAGTACAAGATGAATCTAATACAAGATGAATCCAGTACAAGATGATTCTAGGTAGTGATCAAGAATCCAGGTGAGTCCAGCTAATCTAATAGTGTGTTTTAAAATATCGAGATCGAGATGTAAACGGCTGTGGGTAATCAGGCACACCTCTCACTGATCAGGCGAGAGATGGCTATGCTTCCAGTAGATTCCAGTTGGAGATTCCAGAATTGGGATATGTCTACATGTCTTACTCAATATTTCCCCGCCCCGCAATACAAATGAATCCAGAATTCGACATGAGAATCGAGATGAGTCCAGCCAAAATATGATGATTCCAGAAATAGATTCCGGAATGATTCCAGTGATTCCAGTAATAGAGGCCAGATAATATGATGAGTGTGTCACATACATGAATCCAAAAATATCCATACGTGTGGTATCAGAGAATCACATAAAACTAAATAGAACTGAAATACAGTAACTGACAAATAAATGAGAGAACTATCAGAGAATGTACTCGCCTAATACTCTGAAAAGAGTAGTGTAATGTCAGATGTCTGCACCGGAGTCACAATGTCCTAAATAGAACAGTACAGGTTATAATGTGTTTAAAATAAGGTAAATAAAGTCTACGATACAATCTACATAAATTCTAGGTCAATCTAGGTCAAAGTCAACTCTAAGTCAAATCTGGTCAACTGTCTAGGTCAAACTAGGTCCAAGTCAAACTTGGTCAACTCTGGGTCAACCCAAGTCAACTACACTAGTCAACTAGGTCAATTGGTCACATCTAGACTCAATGTTGACTTTTGGTCAACACCAGTCAATCTTGAACTATTGGGTCAAACCTTGGTCAATTCTAGGGTTTGATCAACTACCAAGGTCCTAAAATCCTATAATATGAATATATTCATATAACATATGTCAAGTATCCTTATAACTTATACTTTGGTACAAATCAAACTACTACCCTACATATCATCTAATTCATATATGAACTCAACTAGTCTCACACCATATGCATACATCTTATGTAGTATAATATATACATACATGCATTCATTCACTTATAGGTATATTTATATAGATGCATGCATTTACATAGCATTCAATAAACCATTTATTACACAACATCCTTAACTAGCACATTGCCTATCATTATAAAATCAACATGCTTGCATACATACATAGGTGTGATAGGTTTAGGGTGATGTGTGGGGGTAGGGAGAACATGTATAGTTGAGTGTGTATGTGTGTGGTACTTAGTGTCATGACAGTTAGTGTAATAGGGTGTCAAGGTGACTGTTTAAAATCAGTAGAGTGTCCACAGTGTATAATTTCAGAAAAACATGGTATTAATCTCAAAATTTGATAATCTCATATTGGATGTGTGTGTACTTGTGTGTAATGGTTAGTGTAACATGGTCAATATGGTTCAGAATTTGTGGTATGTGGAAAATTTCAGAAATTTCAGCCCAATCAGTGATGTGTAACATATGTGTGGGTGTGTGAGTATAAAAAGGGAATTCAGTTTAGTAGAGTGGTGTGTGTGTACATTACAGTGATATGTATTCCAGGAATTTGATGTACAAATCAGTGCAACATGGCAATGATAGTTGTTTATATCAATTGAAGCACAAACCTATTTCCCTACTCAAACCTAAATCCCCATATCCTTCTACAAATGTTCAAAACTGAACACTCCCCAGGCCTTTGTAAACTGGAACCCTCTCCCTCTAATACATATACAAGCAAACCAATATGTGAATGCAGTGAATAAATTCAGTGGTGTGTATCAATGGGTGTAATGAGAACTGTTCTCAGGAACATATAAGAATGAATTCTCAGTGTGTGTCTGCTAAAATCAGTTTGGAGTGTGTGTGTGAATACTCAGAAAACAACAAGGAATGTGACAGTTCAAACAGTGTGTTCTCAGAGGTAACTGTTTAAACAGTGTATCAAAAATCAGTTTTCATGCAATCCCCATACCAATTTCGATATTCCAAACTTCAACACAACTCTTAAACCAACATCTAGGTAATCTAATACACATGTGTAAGGAATCTAACTTAGCAATTGACAGCAACATTCATAAAATCTCAGGAAATGTGAATCAAAAACCCCAACCTCTCAAAACCTGAGAACTGTTAGTGACCACAGTTCGAAACCAATCTCAAGGTCAAATTCGAAATAAATTTAGAAAACTAGGTGTACATAGATTAAGGACATATCCCACATGTCTTAGGAGCCAATCGTGTCCAATAAACAGGATACAATGTGTCCAAGAATGTGAAATACACAGTATCAGAAATCAGGAAATTTTAGTGCACAGACAGGCTCGTGCAGCCGTGTCGAGCTCTCGTGGACACGACTCACTACACTAGACACCTCGTGCACGTGTCTATGTGTTCGCCAAGACTAGGAGAGTGTATCCCACAGCCTGCGCAGTGTCCATGCGACTCGTGTCGCGTGCACGAGACGCGTATCAGACGCGATTCTCGCGCGCACGTGCGTCAGGCTACGACCAGTGCATGGTCGATAACTTCTCGAATACTCTACCATCTCACCCCAAATTTTGGGAGGATGGTGGCAGAGGTTGCCCCGACCTCTATGCCGAAAATTGGGTCTTGGGAGTTCGTGTCGTGTCCTACAGGAGTGTCGGGTAGCAGGGGACTGTACGGTTCTGTGCTGTGCCTCGTGCGTGCATGTGTGTCCAATTTTTGGATACGAAACGTGTCCAGAATTGTGCTCAGTAGGACACAAAATCAATAAACACATATAAAACAATATTTTCATTCAAATAGTTTTCAAAAACATCATAAAAATTTCCTTTGTGGCATTTCAACAAACACTTAACATACCCTACGACACGTGTCCGATACGGATACCAAACGGACACGAAATTCACCCAAATTTCAGGGACACCTAGGGGACTCCTAGATCTAGCCCTACATGGAAAGAAAACTGAAATTTAAATCAATTTAATAGATTTTACCTATAGGTGCAAATTGTATGGAAAAGCTCCAAATGGGGGGTGTTCTCCTTGATGGCCAAATGCTCCAAATTGATCCCAAACTGAAATGGCTCTCCACCAACAGTCCATAAACTCAATTTAGAACCCAATGCAAAAGACTAGGATGAAAAAGGAGATCAAATGAATAAAATGGGAATTTTGGAAGGGGGAGACTTACCTTTCTTTTCTCCAAGTGTTGGAATGATAAAAAGAGGCAAGCCCTAATGAACAAGTATTTAAATAGGGTTGGGATCCCTATGTGGCTATTCATAGGTTCAATAATTAGGATTAGGGTTCACTAAATGGCCCATGGGCTTAAGTCATGATCAATTAAATCATTAAGTCATAAGTCATTTCATGAAATCACAAGCCATGACTTAAATTCACTAAACCAAATCCCCTTATTCTAAAACTATTCTCTAATGACTAAAATAGGTTAACTCAAGTTAGACTAGGGTCACCATGGCTAGGGTTAGCTTCTAGGCTAGTCCACTAGGTCTCAACAAGTCAAAGTCAAACTAGAATTCACCAATTCAACAAATCACCAAATAATTCAAATAAGTCAAAATGACCAAATTACTCCTATGCTAAAAATGATAATTAAGTCATTATAATGACATGGTTAGGCTCTAGGTCATGCAGTCTCTCAGGTTTCACTAGCAGCACATCAAAATCATAAGTCATGACTTAACCAGTTTTTAAATAGTTTAAAAATTATTAAAAATCACTAAAAATCATAATGTGAATCAAATATCAATAATTAATTATTATTATTACAAAATTTCAAAATTATTCTCATCTGAAAAACTGGGTGTTACAATCCTACCCACCTTAGAAAAATTTCGTCCTCGAAATTAAGATGATCGCACCCTTCCTAGGTCAAACCCCCAATCAATCAAAGTCGAAGCAACACAATCCTACTGGTCGTGTTTTCACAGTCTCGATCGGGATAGCTACACTATCTAGCAAATCAAAAACGATATCCTGGCAGGTACTAATGGAATCACACATGAAAGTGGGGAAGAAGAATAAGATGGACGAACCTGCTAACCCATCACCTGCAGTGTCGGTCTCCTCGACCGCCATCGCAAAAGCTCCACCCCTCTGGTGCTGAGCTACAGGTGGCCTCGATCCCTCAAAAGAAGGTACAAAGAGACAGTCTATCTTCTGGTGGGCTTCAGACCCACAGGAATAACAAACCTTCAGCCCCTTCCTACACTGCTCCCTGGTGTGTCCCAACTTCCTGCAGTAGGAACAACTGATCGCCTTCGGGTCCTGACCCCGATACTGATGCTGCACCTGCTGAACCATCACTGGTGCCCGAGTCTACTGAATCTGAACGTGAGGCCTCTTGGCCTGGCCTCCGCTGCTGCTACAACTCTGGAAGTCACGACCCTTCTTCAACTTCAACCCTAGGTCGTCCTCCGCTGCCATAGCCCCAGAAAATATCTCCGCAAAGGTAGTGTTTCGGTCGCTCTTAGTCAGCGACCGAACCTCCCTAATCAAGCCTCGGCGGAACTTCCTCGCCTTCGTCTTCTCAGTCAAGTCATCTATGAACCGAGCTAATCGACAAAACTCCCCAGCGTACTCAGCTACCATCTGGGTTCCCTGAACCAGACCTTCAAACTGTGCCTCTATGCCTCCCAAGGCCACATCAGGAAAGAACTGCTCCTTGAATAGTTCCTTAAACTGGGCCCAAGTCTGGCCCTCAACTCCAACCCTGGGATCTGTCTGGTACCACGCACGGGCTAAGTCCTGCATCTGACTGCCCGCCGCCTCGATATGGAGTCGACCTGGTATCTCTGCCAGCTTGAATATCTCCTCGATATGCTCTATCCAGTCGTCTGCATAATGAATACCCTCTGTGCCCAGGAACTCTCTGGGATGCATCTTCTGGAAGTCCTGTATGTCCTTCTCCTTCCGACGAGGCTGCTGCTGCTCCCCCTGAGCGGTTACCATCTCTACTGTAGTGCGAACTAGCTGGTGTGCCTCGTCAATCCCCTGACAGAAATCGGTCGTCTGTCGCTGCTGCTGCTGCTGGTGAGACACCAGAATCCTCTCCATGAAAAAGAATAGATGAGCAGCATCTACCATCCCCGCAGGTGGAGGCTACTGCGGTGGAAGAATCTCGGAAAGCACCGGACTCTGCCTCCCAGCTAATGGAGGTGCTCCTTCGAAGGCTGCTGAAACACCCACCCCAGCTGGCATGACTGGGGCTGCGGTACCAGGGGCTGGCTGCTGAAGGTGAGAGGTGGCAGACCCCTCTGGAGCGGCTACTGTACCAGAACGATGTGATCGTGTCTCCACCATCCTGAAGACAGATCGAAAAGGAAGTCAATACTGAGCAGGAATCGATAAAATCAAAGGAGGACAGTTTATTTCAAAGAAGATAATCAGTAAGATATGTAGATGGCATGAATTGAAGCAGAATTTTTCCTAACTGTGATTGAGCGCCTTTACGTTAAAGCCTATCTCTCAATCCTATCGCAGGCTTGCAGCAGTACAACTAAGTCACCGTACTACCACGATATCGTACTAATGCGACTCTCGACCTGCATGAGCCACCACTAAAAACGTGTCACGACCCGTACCCACTGTGAGGGTACGAGTACGTAACAACGCCCAGCCTACGCCGCAGTATCGGCGGTAGAACGCTGCCCTAGGGTACTATCTAATCAACAACTCACGCAATTATATAATGTATTTGTCAAATCTCAACTCCGAACGGAGGACAAGTATAGATATAATGAATCTCAATCACAGTCTAAGAACGATAAGATATCACAGAAGATATAACTAAAGGCTAAATAACAAAAATTAAATCCAACAATAAAAAATATAATCTCAAACAATCTCAACTACAAATCTCAACTATATACAACTCCAGTTCTAAACATAAAAACTAAACAACAACTAGCTAATCTCCCAATCACTCCTGAGTGTCGGGGCCAAAGGTAGCTAAGACATCTCCACAGTAATATGTAGGGCATGGGTCCTCAGGGCAATCATCTGCAAAATTTACAATAGGTCCAGTCAGGACAGGAACGAGTACAACTCATCAAGAAAACCTAAGTAAATGACAGGGAACTATAAAGCAGTTATAGACAGTTTTATTGATGAATATGGCAGTTTATATACAGGTGATGGTATAAAGAAACAGTAAGATACAAGGAAAGTAAAGTAACTAAACAAGAGAAGAATGATGGCAATGACGACTGTAAAATAAATCTAGCTGAACTAAAGTAACATAATGAGTCCAGGCAGTAAATGTAAAATAAATGTAAACTACTATAAATCCAGTACAAGATGAATCTAATACAAGATAAATCCAGTACAAGATGATTCTAGGTAGTGATCAAGAATCCAGGTGAGTCCAGCTAATCTAATAGTGTGTTTTAAAATACCGAGATCGACATGTAAACGGCTGTGGGTGTAATGCCTGTTGTTCGTATTACGTATTTAAGAATACGTGTACGTATTTTATCTCGTATTGGCCATGGTTCATCTTGGTTTGGGTTGGCTTGGGTTGGTTCGGCTAGGCTTGATTAGCCTTAGTTCATCATGAACCAAGGGTAAACCCCCTACCTACCACAACCAACCCCATTTATTAACCTCTTTCCATTCTCTCTCCTCATTATTTCCTTTCTTCTTCATTACTCTCCACCACCAACCAAGAAAACCCTAGCCTAGGCAAGTGCAATCTTGCTTCATGAAGAAACCCACCATTTTTATTGTTCTAACCTCTTCTTTGCAACTTTCTAATCCACATTAGAACTTGTCATTTTCTATTTTGAGGCTTGGATTTTTGTAGATCTAGAATTTAGTCATTTTCGGATTTTTATGGTTTTGATCTATTAAATTCCCTTGTTTTTAAATTTTGATGGTTCTATGTGGTAGAGAATTTCCTTCTATCCAATTTTGACCTTTGGAAAGTTGGATTTGGACTTGTTTTGACCAAGTTATGGACTTTGGAAGCTTAGGGTTCAACCATGGAGTTCCTGCTATTTGGAGAAGACGGTGAGCAGTGCGCGAGCTTTTTAGCTTGCGTCACTGAGCTGTGCACGCTCTTTAGCACAGCACAGTAGACCCCATACGCTGCCTTTTGGAAACGTATGACTCGCATACGCTCGCTTGCTTGACAAGGAGTCGTATGGAGTCCATACGCTGCCTTTTGGAGCGTATGACTTGCATACGCTCACTTGGATAGCCATGAGTCGTATGGAGTCCATACGCTGCCTTTTGGAGGCGTATGTCTCGCATACGCTCGCTTGTGTGACAAGGAGTCGTATGAAGTTCATACGCTGCCTTTTTGGAGCGTATGTCTTGCATACGCTCACTTGTGTGACAAGGGGTCGTATGGACCTCATACGCTGCCCTTTGTGAGCGTAGGCTTACCTGAGCGTAGGCTTACCTGAGCGTAGCTTGACTTGAGCGTAGCCTGACCTGAGCGTATGACCTTTGCACTGAGCGTATGGCCTTGGCTGACTTGGTCTTATGTCAGCATGTCACTTTGGTTTTATTTTCCTTAAGCTTGGTTCTTCTATAGCCCTGTATATTGATATTTTATTAGATATTTTACGCCCATTTTATATCCTTATGCCTTTTGTCATGAACTTGATAATCATGAATTTATTTAATAGGTTTGTTAATAATAATTGAACACGGCATGGCAGGACAAGCATACCTGACATGATTATCTCGAATTGCTGTTGCGACGGCTAACGTGACATGAAATGACAAGAATGACTAACCTGGACACCGTGGATGATTGCGTTTGTATAATAAACCCGTATTGTCTTGCATCATGTCTAGGATGGGATCCCTGAGTACCACGGTCAGGGATACCTACTGTAATTAACTAAGAGTAATAAACTAGAATAATTCAGTAGACATGAAGAGATTTCCAGCTACAGGCAATCCCGTTATCTGGGCGCATTAAGTGGACTTGTAGCCTACCGACGAGTAGGACACACTTCCAGCACACAGTCATGTGGTGCATCCTTCATAAATGGACATTCGACCTGGATAACTTGGATGGTCTGCAGGGCTTATGGCTGTTGAAATAATCTCATTGCATCTTGCTAGTAACTAGGCCTGTGATAACCCTAGCTAGTTAAAGTATCAAACCGTACTTTTGATTGGCCGTAATTGATTGGATGAAGTTATTCCAGCTTAGTCTTATCCTGATCCTGTACAAGATCGTGACAAGACACGATTATTGATGCTTGCCTTAACAATAACGATCGGGGGACCAGTTCTGTTCAGGTGAAGGGTTACAACCCCGGTCCTTGTTTGGTTTAAGGGTTGTAACCTGGCTCCCGGAGCAGTTCTGTGTCTTCCCTTCGGTTATTGTCTTATTTGTACCCTGTGCCATGCTTGTCATGTTCTATCTTACTTCAGCAACATGATTATCTATAATGGCCTTAACAATAAAGATCAGGAGTCCAGTTTTGTTCAGGCGAAGGGTTACAACCCCGGTCCTTGTTTGGTTTAAGAGTTGTAACCTGGCTTCCGGAGCAGTTCTGTGTCTTCTCTTCGTTTATTGTCTTATTACCTTATCTATAGTATTTGAGACGGATTTTCATTCAGGTGAAGGATTGCAACCCTGGTCCTTGTTTGGTTTAAGGGTTGTAGTCTGGCTACTTGAATGGTTTCCTCGTACTCAATTATTGTTGTTATTTCTGATAATTTAACTTTAATGTTCCTTACTATATGCTGGTTTTAGTTTTTAAGTGAAGCCTCCTTTGTGGCACTTGCTCTTTCTGGGGTCTGACCCAGCTGGTTTTGTGTGGCCAGATATCGGAGCAGCTCTAGAGGATCCACCGATCTTCCAGCCAGATGGTGACCACTAGACGGAACCCTGACAACGAGTGGGTTTCTTTTTGTCCTCCCACTTATTTGTAAAAATTATTCTTTTGAGGCATTTAGCCGACGAGCACGTGTTAGCTCGATTGCATCTTTATTTACTGTCTGCCTACGGGCTGTAACATGATTGACAGATCCTAGGGTTGATCATGTATGACTGAACTCTTGCTAGTCCTGGCATTTTGTACGACTAGCTTCATGATCATCCAATATGTAATGTATGAGACGCCTTGCTATTATATATTTGGTGCTCTGACATCTTGTAATTACTATTGCTTGCTTGTGATTGAGACAATAGGATTGTTCATGACCTTAGGAGACTGCTGGCTTGTAGTTAAACCCTCATGTGTCTAGACAGCCGTGACCGTATAGTAAGATGGATTCCATTTCATATACGTAGCTGGCTATGTCTGCCCCCGCTCTCCACTATTCTGGTTCTGGGGCGTGACATGGTTTAAGTGGTGGCCCATGCAGGTCTTGTAAATCAAGATATGTGAGGGTTTACCAAATAGATGTCTCAATCAGTATTCGTCCTTGATCTCTGCTCGTATCTTCTGAATCCCTGGATTCTTGTCCTGATCATATGCTTGTATCGTTGATCTGTCCTGGTCCTTCCTTATTGTTCCCTATGTCGTCTTCTTCAGCGGCATTGTTCGTGGTCCTACTGACCAGCAAGGCAGAGCACCTCCCGCGGACCAGCAGCAACCTGGAGATCAAGCCCAGCATTCCGGAGTAGCCTCTAGAGTCGTGCCTTCTGGCGGATAGCCACCAGTCCAGCCAGTTCAACCAGTAGAACATGATGACGGCACTTTGGTAGGACTCGTCAGGACCTTGATAGCTTCCCAAGATCGGCGTGGAGATGCCTTGCACCAAGCAGTGACGGATGCTTTGACCCGGGGTGGTCATCAGGGTAACAGCGCGGCCAACAGCTTCAAGCGCCTGAACCCTCCATTCATCGACGGCAGCGAAGATGCGATCGCCGCGGATGCTTGGCTTCAGGATACCGAAGTGATTCTAGAAGCAGCCAGGACTCCAGAAAACGAGAAGGTGGCCGTAGTGCGCCTGCAGTTGTTAGATCTTGCCCGCAGTTGGTGGGCGGCGCAGGCCAAGGGATTAGTGGCACCCATTGCTTGGGCAGTGTTCAGAGAGAGATTCCAGACGAAGTATTTTGATGCTGTGGCTCGGTATGACTTGCAGACGAGGTTTACCAACCTGAAGCAAGGAGGCAGAACAGTCGATGGTTATGCATCTGAGTTTTCTAGACTCAGTAGGTTTGCCCCCACCTTGGTGGCAACCGAGTTTGATAGGGCCCAGCGGTTCCAGCAGGGGCTGCATTTGGAGATTTTACTAGCAGTTGAGCAGTTCGAACACCAGACGTTCGATGCAGTATTGAGGGCGACTAGGAGGCATGAGTATACCTCCCAGCGGATCGTGGATAGGACCGAAGGTAGGAAGCGGTCCCACAGTCAGATGCACCAATCATCAGCTCCAGCCCCGGCAGCTAGAGGTTTAACTATTGGAACTCCGAGGCGGGCGGCCTCGGTGACGTCGGTTCAGCATTCTACCCCGACGCACCCTCAGCAACAGAAGCAGAAGCAGTCTTCCGCAGTGGGATGTTCATACTGCGGGAAGCCAGGGCATGTGGTGTCAGAGTGTCGCAGAGCACAGGGATTGTGCATGGTTTGTGGTGCCCCGGACCACAGGGTTGGAAACTGCCCGAACAGGGGGAGTTCATCAGCTTTCTCTGTTCCTTCAGTTAGAGGACCAGCGCCAGTCCAGCAGCATCAGCAGTTGCAGTACCCGCTCCCGAGGCCATTGCTGACACAGGCCCAGGCATTCCAGCAGCAGAGACCGCAGCAGTATGCTCAGGCCCAAGCCCTGATCCAGAGCAGACAGAGGAATTTTCAGCAGAGGGGACCTGTCCTTAGAGGACATGGTCAAGTGCTGGCCTTGACCATGGGAGAAGAAGGAGTAATACCAGGTGAGATAGTGGCAGGTACTATTCTCGTCAACACCTTTCCAGCTTCAGCTTTATTTGATTCTGGTGCATCGCATTCATTTATGTCTGCACGATTCGCGACACGGATAGGATTGGAGCCCGAGTCATTATCAGTAAGGCTCAATATACTCACTGGTAACGGACTTGTGGGAGTCGATAGAGTATTTTCCTCGTGTCGAATCGTAGTTAGCAGTAGAGAGTTTCCCGCTAGATTGATAAAATTCCCGATGGCCGATTATGATGTAGTCTTAGGGATGGATTGGTTGAGGGACCAGTATGCTAGGATAGACTGCCACATTGGCAGGGTTATTTTTAGCATTCCAGGAGAGCCGGAGTTTTCTTTCTCTCGAGGCGAGGTTGAGCCTTCTCCTCCAGTATTGCGGATGGCAGTAGCAGCAGTTCAATTGCCCAGGATAGTGGATGAGTTCCCAGATGTTTTTCCAGAAGAGCTTCCAGGTATGCCGCCAGAGCGGGAGATTGAGTTCACCATAGACTTGATTCCCGGGACAGCCCCGGTGTCAGAGAGAGTCTACAGGATGGCGCCATCAGAGTTGGAGATCTTGTACAAGATGATTGAAGAGCTTAGAACCAAGGGATTCATTCGTGCTAGTGGATCGCCTTGGGGAGCCCCAATGCTTCTTGTGAAAAAGAAGGATGGTACGTCCAGATTATGTATAGATTATCGTACCTTGAACTCAGTGACAATCAAGAACAGATACCCTCTCCCGAGGATAGATGACTTGTTTGATCAACTTAAAGGGGCAGCTGTATTCTCGAAGATTGACTTGCGCTCAGGATATCATCAGATCAGAGTCAGAGAGCAGGACATCCCGAAGACAGCTTTCAGATCAAGATACGGGCATTGGGAGTTCCTTGTTATGCCATTTGGAGCAACCAATGCACCGGCAGTATTCATGGACCTCATGAATCGCATTTTCATGCCTTACTTGGATCAGTTTGTGATCGTATTCCTAGACGACATTCTGGTCTACAGCAAGAATGAGGCGGAGCATGAGCAGCATCTCAGGGTTGTTCTTCAAATACTCAGGGAGCACCAGTTATATGCCAAGTTCAGTAAATGTGAGTTCTGGCTCGATCGCATTTCGTACTTGGGTCATATCATCACCAGAGGAGGAGTAGAAGTGGATCCCCAGAAGATCGTGGCCATTGAGTCATGGCCGGTGCCCAGCACAGTTACAGAGGTTCGTAGTTTTCTTGGATTGGCCGGCTACTACCGGCGATTTGTTTCGGACTTCGCTCGGATCTCGGCGCCGCTGACCCAGTTGACCCGCAAGGATGCACAGTTTGCTTGGACAGCAGAGTGCCAGGAATCTTTTGAGAAGTTGAAGCGAGGCTTGATGACGGCTCCTATTCTCACGCTTCCTGATAGGACCGAAGGATTTTTGGTATACTGTGACGCTTCAGGCAGAGGTTTAGGATGTGTTCTGAAGCAGCATGGGAAGGTAATAGCTTATGCATCACGACAACTTCGTGACCATGAGAGGAATTACCCAACCCATGACTTGGAGCTGGCAGCAGTGGTGTTTGCACTCAAGTTGTGGAGGTACTATTTGTATGGAGATAGGGTGGAGATCTTTACCGACCACAAGAGCCTGAAATATGTTTTCACCCAGAAAGATCTTAACATGCGTCAGAGGAGATGGCTGGAGCTACTTATGGATTATGATGTCAACCTGCAGTATCATCCTGGAAAGGCCAATGTTGTTGCGGATGCATTGAACAGGAGAGCGGGAGCTTATTTTCTAATAGCACAACCAGAGCTGTTAGTAGATCTTCAAAAAATGGATATTGAAGTTGTTCTCCCTTCCAGTGTGGCCTTGATGGCCAGTATGCAAGTTCAGTCCACTATAGTCGAGAGGATCCGGATGGCGCAGTCGGCAGATTCCAAGCTTCAGCGACTCAGAGCAGAGTGTGAGGCAGGATGAAGACCAGAGTTATGCGTTCATGAGGATGGTACACTTCGACATGGTAAGCGTCTTTGTATAGCCAGCGGAGATATCCGGCAGGAGGTCATGGCAGAAGCTCATAGTTCGCAGTATTCCATCCATCCGGGCAGTACGAAGATGTACCGTGATATCCGGCAGCATTTCTGGTGGAATGGCATGAAGCGGGAGATAGCTCGATTTGTCTCTCGGTGTTTGATTTGCCAACAAGTTAAAGCTGAACATCAGAGACCGGCAAGACTGCTTCAGCCCTTGCCGATTCCAGAGTAGAAGTGGGAGCATGTGACCATGGATTTCGTGACTGGATTACCTAGATCCCCAGCTGGTAGAGATGCTATTTGGGTTATAGTTGACCGGCTCACGAAAGTGGCTCACTTTCTTCCATTCAGAGTTGGTCAGTCGACGGCTCAGCTAGCGGCGATGTATCTTAGATAGATTGTCAGATTGCACGGTGTGCCAGTTAGCATCACCTCGGACCGAGATTCCAGATTTACATCGCACTTTTGACGTAGCCTGCAGGCGAGTTTAGGGACTCATCTCCAGTTCAGTTCAGCATATCATCCGCAGACAGATGGTCAGTCAGAGCGCACGATCCAGACTCTTGAAGACATGTTGCGGTCTTGCACACTTGACTTCGGTGGTTCATGGGAAGATCACATGCACCTGATGGAATTCTCGTACAACAACAGTTTCCAGGCCAGTATCCAGATGGCCCCGTTCGAGGCGCTGTATGGCAGGAAGTGCAGATCCCCGCTATCCTGGGATGATGTTGGAGAAAGACAGATGCTTGGTCCAGAATTGATTGCTCAGACCATTGAAGTGGTCAGAAGGGTCAGAGATCATCTTCGAGTTGCCCAAGATTGCCAGCGTCATTAGGCCGATTCTCATTGGCGCCCTCTCGAGTTTTCGGTCGGCGATCATGTATTCTGAGGATTTCGCCCAACCGTGGCGTCATTCGTTTCGGCGTACGGGGAAAGCTTAGTCCAAGGTATATAGGGCCGTTCGATATCCTAGAGCGAGTAGGAGATGTATCCTATCGTCTCGCTCTTTCGCCGTCGCTAAGCGAGGTGCATGACGTGTTCCATGTATCCCAATTACGACGGTATATCCCGGACCCGAGTCACATCCTGGATCATTCGGAATTGGTTGTTGGTACCAACCTTTCGTATGAGGAGAGGCTCGTGTCTATATTGGACCGGAGAGAGAAGATCCTCAAGAACAAGACTATCAAGTTAGTCCGAGTTGCTTGGGGTCATCACTCTTTGGGGGAGTCAATGTGGGAGCGTGAGGAAGATATCCGATCGCGGTATCCCGACTTGTTTGACTCATGAGGTATAATGTCTTCCTTATGTCTCATGTCTTCGATTCCTTGCTTGAATGAGTGATCGCTTGCCTAGTTATAGTTTGCATGTAATTAGTATAGCTTGTTCTAGTCTCTCTAACATCTTAATTAAATTCCGAGGATGAAATTCTTTTAAGGTAGGTAGAGTTGTAATGCCTATTGTTCGTATTACGTATTTAAGAATACGTGTACGTATTTTATCTCTGTGATGCCCGTAGTCCGCATTACGTATTGGGAATACGTGTACGTATTCCGGGCTCGTATTTTTGGTTTGTCATGATTAGTTGGCCTTGGATTTTTATTTTTTTGCATATTGCATTAGCATGGTTCATCTTGGCATTTCCTTGGCTTGGTTTTGTTCGGTTTAGTGGGTTGGTTTGGTTTTATGTGGAGAACCACTCCCACCTACCACCACTCCTACCATAAATATCCATCCCACTCTCTCTCTTCCATTATTACTCATTACTCATTTCTTCTTCTCCATCTTTACTTCCCCACCTACCAGGAGAGAGTGGAGAGCTTAGGCAAGTGCATCTTGCTTCATGGAGGAACCCTATTTTTTATTGTTCTATTGTTTTTCTCATGAGTTTCTAACCCACTTTAGTACTTGTCATTTTTCATTTCCATGGTTAAATTTTTGTAGATCTAGCTTTGTGGTATTTTTGGTTCCCAGGATTTTGATCCATCAAACTTGCATATCTTGCTAAGTTGATGATCCCATGTTGCAGAAAATATTGTTTGGTCCAAATTTGACCTATGAAATTTTGCTGAGCCGCCTGGACATTTTTGCACTCAGCCGCATGGCCTATACATGCAATAGCCAGCATATTTTTGCATGCATTTAATGCAATGATAACAGCAGAGCCGCATAGCTATTTAAAGGTTTTAGTACTTTAATATTTATTATTAAATGTCTTAAGGATTTAATGCTTTAAGCTTTGATTAAAGTATCTTGGAGTAGCAGAGCCGCATATGAATTGATATGTAGCATCCTTTGCATGCTTCGTGGGTCAGCCGCATGTGTTACATGCTTAGCTATTTATCATTTAGCTAATTCCATGCCTTATAATAATGAGTCTAAAGCATTAGGCTTAGATAATTATACTTTAAAGCATTCAGTAGCATTCAAGAATGCTTTAGTACTTTTCTTTAGTAATGCTTACGTAGGCATTCAAGAAATAATTTTGTGCTTATGCATTTAAGGCATTCTTATAATATATATTTGCATATTAGTCCAAGGGCATTCTTAAAGCATATTATTCCAACTGAGAGCCGCATGGAACAAACACATTCAGCAGGATTCAATGCATTATTAAATGCATTTTCCAAAAGAGAGCAATAGAATATAAATTATGCATTCTCTAAGGCAACTCAGCCGCATATGGAGCAATTGAGAGCCGCATGGCTCACTTGTACCGTGATATTTTTTTATTATTATTATCTTGCAGAAAAGAAAAGGAGCCGCATACACTTGCCAATGCATACTTGCCATCAACTGCATGATCATTAGTTATTTATTTATTTATTTGTTGTATTTTATGCAAGTAATGTGAGGTGAGCCGTATAGGTTCTCTTCTCCCACTATCTAATGTTTTGGTCACGTGGACCATTAATTAGGTAGCTCACGTGAACCTTTTCGTATTGCATTAATTGTGGAGGGTCCCACATAGCTTCCTTTAGTTGACTTGTTTGCTGAAGTGGGAGTTTGCATTTAATGAGGGTCCCACTGTCTTTTGTCTTATTTGATAGTGACCTACTTATTGTTTCCTGGCCGCATGGGATCCCTCCCGCTCTTGGCTGCATGCACCATTATATGCTAGCCGCATATGGCTTGCTGGCCTTACATGTTTGACTAATTGCATTTAAATAATTTCGGAGCCGCATGGGTGGCCTCCCACTCTCTTTGACCGCATGTTTGTTCTCCCACTTTTGGACCACATGGGTCCCACTTTGATTGTTTAATATTTTATTTGCCTAAATTGTGGTCAGAATTTCTTCCCACTCCCAACATGAAAGTTGTAGAGTTTCTCCTTGGCTTCAAGAATATATATATTATATTATATTATTATTTTAATTGCACAAGTTTCTCTCCTCCTTGATAATGACATGACTTGATGGTGACCCGCCGTGGTGCACTCCTGACATGATAAACTTGAACTGACAAATTGGCATGATAACTTGGCATGATAATCCTTGATAGTGGCCCGCCGTGGCACACCCCTGACAAAGTACACTGGACATGAAAAACCTGACATGATATTTCTCGAAATGCTGTTGCGACGGCTAACACGACATGACATGATTGAATGACCTGGACACCGTAGACGATTGTGCTTGTACAAATGAACCCGTCTTGTCTTGCATCATGTCTAGGACGGGGACCCCTGAGTACCACGGCCAGGGGCACCCACTGAAATCGACTAAGGATAATCACTAGAATAAATCCAGTAGTCATGAAGAGATTTCCCAGCTACAGGCAATCCCGTTATCTGGGCGCCCCACTTGGGATCTGTAGCCTGCCGTCGAGTAGGGCACATTTCCAGCACACTGTCATGTGTTGCACCCTCTAAGTCACCTAAGGGTACATGCGTTTCCTGGACGATGTACCCACTTGAATTCAACTCTAAATTGCGTCTGGATAGCCTGGATGGTCTGCAGGGCTTGTGGCTGTAGAATAATCTCGCTGCATCTTGTTAGTAACTAGGCCTGTGGTAACCCTAGTTAGTTAAAGTATCAAGCCGTACTTATTGCTTGGCCGTGAAATATTGGATGAAGTTTACCAGTCTATTCTTGTCTTGATCCTGTACAAGATTATTACATGACCTGTTTTCTTATTTTATCTTGCCGATAAATGGTAGGAGAAACCAAGTTCGGTTCAGACGAAGGGTTACAACCCCGGTCCTTGTTTGGTTTACGGGTTGTAACCTGGTTATCTGAATAGTCCCATGGTTATCTCATCGTATATCACTTGTCCTGTTTTCTTTAATTATTGTCTTTTATATATTATTACTCTTGTGCTGATTACTGGTTTTAGTTCCTAAGTGAAGCCTCCTTTGTGGCACTTGCTCTTTCTGGGGTCTGACCCAGCTGGTTTTGTATGACCAGATACCAGAGCAGCTCCAGAGGATCCACCTGTCTTCCAGCCCGATGGTAACCACCCGGCGTAACCAGGGCAACGAGTGGGTTATTTTTGGCTCTTCCACTCTCTTGTAAATTATTCTTTTGAGACGTTTAGCCGCCGAGCAAGTGTTAGCTCGTGTACATTTTATTTACTGTCTGCCTACGGGCTGTAACATGATTGGCAACCTAGGGTTGATCATGTATGACTGAAACTCTTGTTAGTCTTCACATTTTATAACGACTAGCTTCATGATCAGCTGAATATGTAATGTTTGGGACGTCTTACTATTGTATATTTGGTGATCTTACATCTTGTAACTCTGTTTACTTGCTTGTGATTGAGACACTAGGCTTGTTATTGACCTTAAGAGACTGATGGCTTGTAGATAAACCCTCATATATCTAGACAGCCGTGACCGTATAGTGGAGTGGATCCCATTTCACTATACGTAGCTGGCTATGTCTGCCCCCGCTCTCCAGTATTCTGGTTCTGGGGCGTGACATGGTTTAAGTGGTGGCCCATGCAGGTCTTGTAAATCAAGATATGTGAGGGTTTACCGAATAGATGTCTCAATCAGTACTCGCCCTTGATCTCTGCTCGTATCCTCTTGATTCCTGAAAATCTTGTCCTGATCACATGCTTGTAATCGTTGATCTGTCCTGGTCCTTTCTTATTGTTCCCATGTCATCTTCTTCAGCGGCATTGAACTTGGTCCTGCCGATCAGCAAGGCAGATCACCTTCCGTGGACCAGCAGCAACCAAAAGATCAGGCCCAGCACTCAGGAGCGGCCTCCCGAGTCGTACCTACTGAAGGAGAGCCGCCAGTTCAGCCAGTCCAGCCTGCAGAGCCTGATGATGGCACTTTGGTGGGTCTCATCAGATCATTGTTAGCTTCCTAAGATCGCCGAGGAGATGCCTTGCAACAGGCAGTGGCAGATGCTCTGAACAGAGACGGTCATCCAAGGAACAGTGCCGCGAACAGTTTCAAGCGCCTGAACCCTCCATTCTTTGACGGCAGTAGAGATGCTATCGCTGCTGATGCATGGCTCCAGGATACTGAAGTCATTCTAGAGGCAGCCAAGACCCCGGAAGATGAGAAGGTGGCCGTGGTGCGTCTACAGTTATTGGATCTTGCCCGCAGCTGGTGGACAGCACAGGCCGTTGGATTAGTGGCCCATATTCTATGGGCACTATTCAGAGAGAGATTCCAGACTAAGTACTTCGATGCGGTGGCTCGATATGATCTTCAGACCAAGTTCACCAATCTGAAGCAAGGAGGAAGAACGGTCGATGGGTATGCGGCCGAGTTTTCCAGGCTCAGTCGGTTTGCTCCCACCTTAGTGGAGACCGAGTTTGACAGAGCCTAGCGGTTCCAGCAAGGGCTCCACCTCGAGATTTTGTTGGCAGTAGAACAGTTTGAGCATCAGACCTTCGATGCAGTGTTGAGGGCAGCTAGGAGGCACGAGTATACCTCCCACAGGATAGTGGACAGGACCGGAGGTCGGAAGCGATCTCACGGTCAGATGACCCAGTCGACAGCACCAGCCCCGGCAGTCAGGGCTTTGACAATTGGAACTCCGAGGCAGGCGGCCTCAGTGACGTCGGTCACGTCCCCTCAGCAGCAGAAGCAGAAGCAGTCTTCCGCAATGGGCTGCACTCATTGTGGGAAGCCAGGACACGTTGTTTCGGAGTGTCGCAGAGCACAGGGATTGTGCTTGGCTTGTGGAGCACCGGACCACAAGATAGGGTCCTGTCCGAATAGGGCCAGTTCATCATCGGCCCAGACTAGTCCCTCGGTAAGGGGACCAGCCCCAGTCCAGCAGTAGCAGCAGTATCCATTGTCGAGGCCATCGCCGCCTCAGGCCCAAGTATTTCAGCAGCAGTACCAGCCTCCGAGGCCATTGCCGCCTCAGGCCCTAGCCTTCCAGCTACAGAGACCCCAGCAGTATGCCCAGGTCCAAGCCCAGATCCAGAACCGGCAGAGAGGTTCCTAGCAGGATATCTTTCCTCTTTCTCGTGCCTTCGATTTCCTTGCTCATATACATGATTGCATGATTGATTGCTTAGTATAGCTTGTCCTTGCCACTCTAGTCCCTTGATTAAATTCCGAGAACGGAATTCTTTTAAGGTGGGTAGAGTTGTGATGCCCGTAGTCCGCATTACGTATTGGGAATATGTGTACGTATTCTGGGCTCGTATTTTTGGTTTGTCATGATTAGTTGGCCTTGGATTTTTATTTTTTTGCATATTGCAATAGCATGGTTCATCTTGGCATTTCCTTGGCTTGGTTTGGTTCGGTTTAGTGGGTTGGTTTGGTTTTATGTGGAGAACCACTCCCACCTACCACCACTCCCACCATAAATATCTATCCCACTCTCTCTCTTCCATTATTACTCATTACTTATTTCTTCTTCTCCATCTTTACTTCCCCACCTACCAGGAGAGAGTGGAGAGCTTAGGCAAGTGCATCTTGCTTCATGGAGGAACCCCATTTTTTATTGTTCCATTATTTTTTTCATGAGTTTCTAACCCACTTTAGTACTTGTCATTTTTCATTTCCATGGTTAAATTTTTGTAGATCTAGCTTTGTGGTATTTTTGGTTCCCAGGATTTTGATCCATCAAACTTGCATATCTTGCTAAGTTGATGATCCCATGTTGCAGAAAATATTGTTTGGTCCAAATTTGACCTATAAAATTTTGCTGAGCCGCCTGGACATTTTTGCACTCAGCCGCATGGCCTATACATGCAATAGCCAGCATATTTTTGCATGTATTTAATGCAATGATAACAGCAGAGCCGTATAGCTATTTAAAGGTTTTAGTACTTTAATATTTATTATTAAATGTCTTAAGGATTTAATGCTTTAAGCTTTGATTAAAGTATCTTGGAGTAGCAGAGCCGCATATGAATTGATATGTAGCATCCTTTGCATGCTTCGTGGGTCAGCCGCATGTGTTACATGCTTAGCTATTTGTCATTTAGCTAATTCCATGCCTTATAATAATGAGTCTAAAGCATTAGGCTTAGATAATTATACTTTAAAGCATTAAGTAGCATTCAAGAATGCTTTAGTACTTTTCTTTAGTAGTGCTTACGTAGGCATTCAAGAAATAATTTTGTGCTTATGCATTTAAGGCATTCTTATAATACATATTTGCATATTAGTCCAAGGGCATTCTTAAAGCATATTATTCCAACTGAGAGCCGCATGGAACAAACACATTCAGCAGGATTCAATGCATTATTAAATGCATTTTCCAAAACAGAGCAATAGAATATAAATTATGCATTCTCTAAGGCAACTCAGCCGCATATGGAGCAATTGAGAGCCGCATGGCTCACTTGTACCGTGATATTTTTTTATTATTATTATCTTGCAGAAAAGAAAAGGAGCCGCATACACTTGCCAATGCATACTTGCCATCAACTGCATGATCATTAGTTATTTATTTATTTATTTGTTGTATTTTATGCAAGTAATGTGAGGTGAGCCGCATAGGTTCCCTTCTCCCACTATCTAATGTTTTGGTCACGTGGACCATTAATTAGGTAGCTCACGTGAACCTTTTCGTATTGCATTAATTGTGGGGGGTCCCACATAGCTTTCTTTAGTTGACTTGTTTGCTGAAGTGGGAGTTTACATTTAATGAGGGTTCCACTGTCTTTTGTCTTATTTGATAGTGACCTACTTATTATTTCCTGTCCGCATGGGATCCATTCCGCTCTTGGCCGCATGCACCATTGTATGCTAGCCGCATATGGCTTGCTGGCCTTACATGTTTGACTAATTGCATTTAAATAATTTCGGAGCCGCATGGGTGGCCTCCCACTCTCTTTGACCGCATGTTTGTTCTCCCACTTTTGGACCACATGGGTCCCACTTTGATTGTTTAATGTTTTATTTGCCTAAATTGTGGTCAGAATTTCTTCCCACTCCCAACATGAAAGTTGTAGAGTTTCTCCTTGGCTTCAAGAATATATACATTATATTATATTATTATTTTAATTGCACAAGTTTCTCTCCTCCTTGATAATGATATGACTTGATGGTGACCCGCCGTGGTGCACTCCTGATATGATAAACTTGAACTGACAAATTGGCATGATAACTTGGCATGATAATCCTTGATAGTGGCCCGCCGTGGCGCACCCCTGACAAAGTACACTGGACATGAAAAACCTGACATGATATTTCTCGAAATGCTGTTGCGACGGCTAACACGACATGACATGATTGAATGACCTGGACACCGTGGACGATTGTGCTTGTACAAATGAACCCGTCTTGTCTTACATCATGTCTAGGACGGGGACCCCTGAGTACCACGACCAGGGGCACCCACTGAAATCGACTAAGGATAATCACTAGAATAAATCCAGTTGTCATGAAGAGATTTCCCAGCTACAGGCAATCCCGTTATCTGGGCGCCCCACTTGGGATCTGTAGCCTGCCGTCGAGTAGGGCATATTTCCAGCACACTGTCATGTGTTGCACCCTCTAAGTCACCTAAGGGTACATGCGTTTCCTGGACGATGTACCCACTTGAATTCAACTCTAAATTGCGTCTGGATAGCCTGGATGGTCTGCAGGGCTTGTGGCTGTAGAATAATCTCGCTGCATCTTGTTAGTAACTAGGCCTGTGGTAACCCTAGTTAGTTAAAGTATCAAGCCGTACTTATTGCTTGGCCGTGAAATATTGGATGAAGTTTACCAGTCTATTCTTGTCTTGATCCTGTACAAGATTATTACATGACCTGTTTTCTTATTTTATCTTGCCGATAAATGGTGGGAGAAACCAAGTTCGGTTCAGACGAAGGGTTACAACCCCGGTCCTTGTTTGGTTTACGGGTTGTAACCTGGTTATCTGAATAGTCCCATGGTTATCTCATCGTATATCACTTGTCCTGTTTTCTTTAATTATTGTCTTTTATATATTATTACTCTTGTGCTGATTGCTGGTTTTAGTTCCTAAGTGAAGCCTCCTTTGTGGCACTTGCTCTTTCTGGGGTCTGACCCAGCTGGTTTTGTATGGCCAGATACCAGAGCAGCTCCAGAGGATCCACCTGTCTTCCAGCCTGATGGTAACCACCCGGCGTAACCAGGGCAACGAGTGGGTTATTTTTGGCTCTCCCACTCTCTTGTAAATTATTCTTTTGAGGCGTTTAACCGCCGAGCAAGTGTTAGCTCGTGTACATTTTATTTACTGTCTGCCTACGGGCTGTAACATGATTGACAACCTAGGGTTGATCATGTATGACTGAAACTCTTGCTAGTCTTCACATTTTGTAACGACTAGCTTCATGATCAGCTGAATATGTAATGTGGACGCCTTACTATTGTATATTTGGTGATCTTACATCTTGTAACTCTATTTACTTGCTTGTGATTGAGACACTAGGCTTGTTATTGACCTTAAGAGACTGATGGCTTGTAGATAAACCCTCATATATCTAGACAGCCGTGACCGTATAGTGGAGTGGATCCCATTTCACTATACGTAGCTGGCTATGTCTGCCCCTGCTCTCCAGTATTCTGGTTCTGGGGCGTGACAATCTCGTATTGGCCATGGTTCATCTTGGTTTGGGTTGGCTTGGGTTGGTTCGGCTAGGCTTGATTAGCCTTGGTTCATCATGAACCAAGGGTGAACCCCCTACCTACCACAACCAACCCCATTTATTAACCTCTTCCCATTCTCTCTCCTCATTATTTCCTTTCTTCTTCATAACTCTCCACCACCAACCAAGAAAACCCTAGCCTAGGCAAGTGCAATCTTGCTTCATGAAGAAACCCACCATTTTTATTGTTCTAACCTCTTCTTTGCAACTTTCTAATCCACATTAGAACTTGTCATTTTCTATTTTGAGGCTTGGATTTTTGTAGATCTAGAATTTAGTCATTTTGAATTTTTATGGTTTTTATCTATTAAATTCCCTTGTTTTCAAATTTTGATGGTTCCATGTGGTAGAGAATTTCCTTCTACCCAATTTTGACCTTTGGAAAGTTGGATTTGGACTTATTTTGACCAAGTTATGGACTTTGGAAGCTTAGGATTCAACCATGGAGTTCCTGCTGTTTGAAGAAGACGGTGAGCAGTGCGCGAGCTTTTTAGCTTGCGTCACTGAGCTGTGCACGCTCTTTAGCGCAGCACAGTAGACCCCATACGCTGCCTTTCGGAAGCGTATCTCGCATACACTCGCTTGCTTGACAAGGAGTCGTATGGAGTCCATACGCTGCCTTTTATAGCGTATGACTTGCATACGCTCACTTGGATAGCCATGAGTCGTATGGAGTCCATACGCTGCCTTTTGGAGGCGTATGTCTCGCATACGCTCGCTTGTGTGACAAGGAGTCGTATGAAGTTCATACGCTGCCTTTTTGGAGCGTATGTCTTGCATACGCTCACTTGTGTGACAAGGGGTCGTATGGACCTCATACGCTGCCTTTTGTGAGCGTAGGCTTACCTGAGCGTAGCTTGACTTGAGCGTAGCCTGACCTGAGCGTATGACTTTTGCACTGAGCGTATGGCCTTGGCTGACTTGGTCTTATGTCAGCATGTCACTTTGGTTTTATTTTCCTTAAGCTTGGTTCTTCTATAGCCCTGTATATTGATATTTTATTAGATATTTTACGCCCATTTTATATCCTTACGCCTTTTGTCATGAACTTGATAATCATGAATTTATTTAATAGGTTTGTTAATAATAATTGAACACGGCATGGCAGGACAAGCATACCTGACATGATTATCTCGAATTGCTGTTGCGACGGCTAACGTGACATGACCTGACAAGAATGACTAACCTGGACATCGTGGATGATTACGTTTGCACAATAAACCAGTATTGTCTTGCATCATGTCTAGGATGGGATCCATGAGTACTACGGTCAGGGATACCTACTGTAATTAACTAAGAGTAATAAACTAGAATAATTCAGTAGACATGAAGAGATTCCCAGCTACAGGCAATCCCGTTATCTGGGCACATTAAGTGGACTTGTAGCCTACCGACGAGTAGGGAACACTTCCAGCACACAGTCATGTGGTGCATCCTTCATAAATGGACATTCGACCTGGATAACTTGGATGGTCTGCAGGGCTTGTGGCTGTTAAAATAATCTCATTGCATCTTGCTAGTAACTAGGCCTATGATAACCCTAGCTAGTTAAAGGTGAAGGGTTACAACCCCAGGTGAAGGGTTACAACCCCAGTCCTTGTTTGGTTTAAGGGTTGTAACCTGGCTCCCGGAGCAGTTCTGTGTCTTTCCTTCGGTTATTGTCTTATTTGTACCCCGTGCCATGCTTGTCATGTTCTATCTTACTTCAGCAACATGATTATCTATAATGGCCTTAACAATAAAGATCAGGAGTCCAGTTCTGTTCAGGCGAAGGGTTACAACCCCGGTCCTTGTTTGGTTTAAGGGTTGTAACCTGGCTCCCGGAGCAGTTCTGTGTCTTCTCTTCGTTTATTGTCTTATTACCTTATCCATAGTATTTGAGACGGATTTCCATTCAGGTGAAGGATTGCAACCCCGGTCCTTGTTTGGTTTAAGGGTTGTAGTCTGGCTACTTGAATGGTTTCCTCGTACTCAATTATTGTTGTTATTTCTGATAATTTAACTTTAATGTTCCTTACTATATGCTGGTTTTAGTTTTTAAGTGAAGCCTCCTTTGTGGCACTTGCTCTTTCTGGGGTCTGACCCAGCTGGTTTTGTGTGGCCAGATATCGGAGCAGCTCCAGAGGATCCACCGATCTTCCAGCCAGATGGTGACCACTAGACGGAACCCTGGCAACGAGTGGGTTTCTTTTTGTCCTCCCACTTATTTGTAAAAATTATTCTTTTGAGGCGTTTAGCCGGCGAGCACGTGTTAGCTCGATTGTATCTTTATTTACTGTCTGCCTACGGGCTGTAACATGATTGATAGATCCTAGGGTTGATCATGTATGACTGAACTCTTGCTAGTCCTGGCATTTTGTACAACTAGCTTCATGATCATCCAATATGTAATGTATGGGACGCCTTGCTATTATATATTTGGTGCTCTGACATCTTGTAATTACTATTGCTTGCTTGTGATTGAGACAATAGGCCTGTTTATGACCTTAGGAGACTGCTGGCTTGTAGTTAAACCCTCATGTATCTAGACAGCCGTGACCGTATAGTGAGATGGATTCCATTTCATATACGTAGCTGGCTATGTCTGCCCCCGCTCTCCAGTGTTCTTGTTCTAGGGCGTGACAGTGGGTAATCAGGCACACCTCTCACTGATCAGGCGAGAGATGGCTATGCTTCCAGTAGATTCCAGTTGGAGATTCCAGAATTGGGGTATGTCTACATGTCTTACTCAATATTTCCCCGCCACGCAATACAAATGAATCCAGAATTTGATACGAGAATCGAGATGAGTCCAGCCAAAATATGATGATTCCAGAAATAGATTCCGGAATGAATCCAGTGATTCCAGTAATAGAGGCCAGATAATATGGTGAGTGTGTCGCATACATGAATCCAGAAATATCCATACGTGTGGTATCAGAGAATCACATAAAACTAAATAGAACTGAAATACAGTAACTGACAAATAAATGAGAGAACTATCAGAGAATGTACTCGCCTGATACTCTGAAAAGAGTAGTATAATGTCAGATGTCTGCACCGGAGTCACAATATCCTAAATAGAACAGTACAGGTTATAATGTGTTTAAAATAAGGTAAATAAAGTCTACGATGCAATCTACATGAATTCTAGGTCAATCTAGGTCAAAGTCAACTCTAAGTTAAATTTGGTCAACTGTCTAGGTCAAACTAGGTCCAAGTCAAACTTGGTCAACTCTGGGTCAACCCAAGTCAACTACACTAGTCAACTAGGTCAATTGGTCACATCTAGACTCAATGTTGACTTTTGGTCAACACCAGTCAATCTTGAACTATTGGGTCAAACCTTGGTCAATTCTAGGGTTTGATCAACTACCAAGGTCCTAAAATCCTATAATATGAATATATTCATATAACATATCTCAAGTATCCTTATAACTTATACTTTGGTACAAATCAAACTACTACCCTATATATCATCTAATTCATATATGAACTCAACTAGTCTCACACCATATGCATACATCTCATGTAGTATAATATATACATACATGCATTAATTCACTTATAGGTATATTTATATAGATGCTTGCATTTACATAGCATTCAATAAACCATTTATTCTACAACATCCTTAACTAGCACATTGCCTATCATTATAAAATCAACATGCTTGCATACATACATAGGTGTGATAGGTTTAGGGTAATGTGTGGGGGTAGGGAGAACATGTATAGTTGAGTGTGTGTGTGTGTGGTACTTAGTGTCATGATAGTTAGTGTAATAGGGTGTCAAGGTGACTGTTTAAAATCAGTAGAGTGTCCACAGTGTATAATTTCAGGAAAACATGGTATTAATCTCAAAATTTGATAATCTCAGTTTGGATGTGTGTGTACTTGTGTGTAATAGTTAGGGTAACATGGTCAACATGGTTCAGAATTTGTGGTATGTGGAAAATCTCAGAAATTTCAGCCCAATCAGTGACGTGTAACATATGTGTGGGTGTGTGACTATAAAAAGGGAATTCAGTTTAGTAGAGTGGTGTGTGTGTACATTACAGTGATATGTATTCCAGGAATTTGATGTGCAAATCAGTGCAACATGGCAATGATAGTTGTTTATATCAATTGAAGCACAAACCTATTTCCCTACTCAAACCTAAACCCCCATATCCTTCTACAAATGTTCAAAACTGAACACTCCCTAGGACTTTGTAAACTGGAACCCTCTCCCTCTAATACATATACAAGCAAACCAATATGTGAATGCAGTGAATGAATTCAGTGGTGTGTATCAATGGGTGTAATGAGAACTGTTCTCAGGAACATATAAGAATAAATTCTCAGTGTGTGTGTGCTAAAATCAGTTTGGTGTGTGTGTGTGAATACTCAGAAAACAACAAGGAATGTGACAGTTCAAACAGTGTGTTCTCAGAGGTAACTGTTTAAACAGTGTATCAAAAATCAGTTTTCATGCAATCCCCATACCAATTTCGATATTCCAAACTTCAACACAACTCTTAAACCAACATCTAGGTAATCTAATACACATGTGTAAGGAATCTAACTTAGCAATTGACAACAACATTCATAAAATCTCAGGAAATGTGAATCAAAAACCCCAACCTCTCAAAACCTGAGAACTGTTAGTGACCACAGTTCGAAACCAATCTCAAGGTCAAATTCGAAATAAATTTGGAAAACTAGGTGTACATAGATTAGGGACATATCCCACATGTCTTGGGAGCTAATCGTGTCCAATAAACAGGATATAATGTGTCCAAGAATGTGAAATACACAGTATCAGAAATCAGGAAATTTCTGTGCACAGACAGGCTCGTGCAGCCGTGTCGAGCTCTCGTGGACACGACTCACTACACTAGACACCTCGTACATGTGTCTATGTGTTCGCCAGGACTAGAATAGTGTGTCCCACAGCCTGCGCAGTGTCTACGCGACTCGTGTCGCGTACACGAGACACGTATCAGAAGCGATTCTCGCGCGCGCGTGCGTCAGGCTACGACCAGTGCATGGTCGATAACTTCTCGAATACTCCACCATCTCACCCCAAATTTTGGGAGGATGGTGGCAGAGGTTGCCCCGACCTCTGTGCCAAAAATCGGGTCTTGGGAGTTCGTTTCGTGTCCTACAGGAGTGTCGGATAGCAGGGGACTGCACGGTTCTGTGCTCTGCCTCGTCCGTGCGTGTGTGTCCAATTTTTGGACACGAAACGTGTCCAGAATTGTGCTCAGTAGGATACGAAATCAATAAACACATATAAAACAATATTTCCATTCAAATAGTTTTCAAAAACATCATAAAAATTTCCTTTGTGGTATTTCAATAAACACTTAACATACCCTATGACACGTGTCCGATACGGACACCAAACGGACACGAAATCCACCCAAATTTCAGAGACACCTAGGGAACTCCTAGATCTAGCCCTACATGCAAAGAAAACTGAAATTTAAATCAATTTAAAGGGTTTTACCTATAGGTGCAAATTGCATGGAAAAGCTCCAAATGGGGGGTATTCTCCTTGATGGCCAAATGCTCCAAATTGATCCCAAACTGAAATGGCTCTCCACCAACAGTCTATAAACTCAATTTAGAACCCAATGCAAAAGACTAGGATGAAAAAGGAGATCAAATGAATAAAATGGGAATTTTGGAAGGGGGAGACTTACCTTTCTTTTCTCCAAGTGTTGGAATGATAAAAAGAGGCAAGCCCTAATGAACAAGTATTTAAATAGGGTGGGGATCCCTATGTGGCTGTTCATAGGTTCAATAATTAGGGTTAGGGTTCACTAAATGGCCCATGGGCTTAAGTCATGATCAATTAAATCATTAAGTCATAAGTCATTTCATGAAATCACAAGCCATGACTTAAATTCACTAAACCAAATCCCCTTATTCTAAAACTATTCTCTAATGACTAAAATAGGTTAACTCAAGTTAGACTAGGGTCACCATGGCTAGGGTTAGCTTCTAGGCTAGTCCACTAGGTCTCAACAAGTCAAAGTCAAACTAGAATTCACCAATTCAACAAATTACCAAATAATTCAAATAAGTCAAAATGACCAAATTACTCCTATGCTAAAAATGATAATTAAGTCATCATAATGACATGGTTAGGCTCTAGGTCATGCAGTCTCTCAGGTTTCACTAGCAGCACATCAAAATCACAAGTCATGACTTAACCAGTTTTTAAATAGTTTAAAAATTATTAAAAATCACTAAAAATCATAATGTGAATCAAATATCAATAATTAATAATTATAATTACAAAATTTCAAAATTACCCTCATCTGAAAAATTGGGTGTTACAATCCACCCACCTTAGAAAAATTTCGTCCTCGAAATTAAGATGATCGTACCCTTCCTAGGTCAAACCCCCAATCAATCAAAGTCGAAGCAACACAATCCTATTGGTCGTGTTTTCACAGTCTCGATCGGGGTAGCTACACTATCTAGCAAATCAAAAACGATATCCTGGCAGGTACTAATGGAATCACACATGAAAGTGGGGAAGAAGAATAAGATGGACGAACCTGCTAACCCATCACCTGCAGTGTCGGTCTCCTCGACCGCCATCGCAAAAGCTCCACCCCTCTGGTGCTGAGCTACAGGTGGCCTAGCTTCCTCAAAAGAAGGTACAAAGGGACAGTCTATCTTCTGGTGGGCTTCAGACCCATAGGAATAGCAAACCTTCAGCCTCTTCCTACACTGCTTCCTGGTGTGTCCCAACTTCCTGCAGTAGGAACAACTGATCGCCTTCGGGTCCTTGCCCCGATAATGATGCTGCACCTGCTGAACCATCACTGGTGCCCGAGTCTGCTGAATCTGAACGTGAGGCCTCTTGGCCTGGCCTCCGCTGCTGCTATCACTCTTGAAGTCACGACCCTTCTTCAACTTCAACCCTAGGTCGTCCTCCGCTGCCATAGCCCCAGAAAATATCTCCGCAAAGGTAGCGTTCCGGTCGCTCTTAGTCAGCGACCGAACCTCCCTAATCAAGCCTCGGCGGAACTTCCTTGCCTTCGTCTTCTCAGTCAAGTCATCTATGAATCGAGCCAATCGACAAAACTCTCCAGCGTACTCAGCTACCGTCTGGGTTCCCTGAACCAGACCCTCAAACTGTGCCTCTATGCCTCCCAAGGCCACATCAGGAAAGAACTGCACCTTGAACAGTTCCTTGAACTGGGCCCAAGTCTGGCCCTCAACTCCCACCATAGGGATCTGTCTGGTACCACGCACGGGCTAAGTCCTGCATCTGACTGCCCGCCGCCTCGATATGGAGTCGACCTGGTATCTCTGCCAGCCTGAATATCTCCTCGATATGCTCTATCCAGTCGTCTGCATAATGAATGCCCTCTGTGCCCAGGAACTCTCTGGGATGCATCTTCTGGAAGTCCTGTATATCCTTCTCCTTCCGACGAGGCTGCTGCTGCTCCCCCTGAGCGGTTACCATCTCTACTGTAGTACGAACCAGTTGGTGTGCCTCGTCAATCCCCTGACGGAAATCGATCGTTTGTCGCTGCTGCTGCTGCTGGTGAGACGCCAGAATCCTCTCCACGAAAGAGAGTAGATGAGCAGCATCTACCATCCCCGCAGGTGGAGGCTGCTGCGGTGGAAGGATCTCGGGAAGAACCGGACTCTGCCTCCCAGCTAATAGAGGTGCTCCTCCGAAGGATGCTGAAACACCCACCCCAACTGGTATGACTGGGGCTGCGGTACCAGGGGCTGGCTGCTGAAGGTAAGAGGTAGCAGACCCCTCTGCAGCGGCTATTGTACCAGAGCGATGTGATCGTGTATCCACCATCCTGAAGACAGATCGAAAAGGAAGTCAATACTGAGCAGGAATCGATAAAATCAAAGGAGGACAGTTTATTTCAAAGAAGACAATCAGTAAGATATGTAGATGGCATGAATTGAAGCAGAATTTTTCCTAACTGTGATTGAGCGCCTCTCCGTTAAAGCCTATCTCTCAATCCTATCGCAGGCTCGTAGCAGTACAACTAAGTCACTGTACTACCACGATATCACATTAATGCGACTCTCGACTTGCATGGGCCACCACTAAAAACGTGTCACGACCCGCACCCACTGTGAGGGTACGAGTACGTAACAACGCCCAGCCTACGCTACAGTGTCGGCGGTAGAACGCTGTCCTAGGGTACTATCTAATCAACAACTCACGCAATTATATAATGTACTTGTCAAATCTCAACTCCGAACGGAGGACAAGTATAGATATAATGAATCTCAATCACAGTCTAAGAACGATAAGATATCACAGAAGATATAACTAAAGTCTAAATAACAGAAATAAAATCCAACAACTAAAAATATAATCTCAAACAATTTCAACTACAAATCTCAACTATATACAACTCCAGTTCTAAACATGAAACTAAACAACAACTAGCTAATCTCCCAATCACTCATGAGTGTCGGGGCCAAAGGTAGCTAAGCCATCTCCACAGTAATATGTAGGGCATGTGTCCTCAGGGCAATCATCTGTAAAATTTACAACAGGTCCAGTCAGGACAGGAACGAGTACAACTCATCAAGAAAACCCAACTAAATGACAGGAAACTATAAAGCAGTTATAGACAGTTTTATTGATGAATATGGCAGTTTATATACAGGTGATGGTATAGAGAAATAATAAGATACAAGGAAAGTAAATTAACTAAACAAGAGAAGAATGATGGCAATGACGACTGTAAAATAAATCTAGCTGAACTAAAGTAACATAATGAGTCTAGGCAGTAAATATAAAACAAGTGTAAACTACTATAAATCCAGTACAAGATGAATCCAGTACAGGATGATTCTAGGTAGTGATCAAGAATCCAGGTGAGTCCAGCTAATCTAATAGTGTGTTTTAAAATAACGAGATCGACATGTAAACGGCTGTGGGTAATCAGGCACACCTCTCACTGATCAGGCGAGAGATGGCTATGCTTCCAGTAGATTCCAGTTGGAGATTCCAGAATTGGGGTATGTCTACATGTCTTACTCAATATTTCCCCGCCCCGCAATACAAATGAATCCAGAATTCGACACGAGAATCGAGATGAGTCCAGCCAAAATATGATGATTCCAGAAATAGATTCCGAAATGATTCCAGTGATTCCAGTAATAGAGGCCAGATAATATGGTGAGTGTATCGCATACATGAATCCAGAAATATCCATACGTGTGGTATCAGAGAATCACATAAAAATAAATAGAACTGAAATACAGTAACTGACAAATAAATGAGAGAACTATCAGAGAATGTACTCGCCTGATACTCTGAAAAGAGTAGTGTAATGTCAGATGTCTGCACCGGAGTCACAATATCCTAAATAGAACAGTACAGGTTATATGTGTTTAAAATAAGGTAAATGAAGTCTACGATGTAATCTACATGAATTCTAGGTCAATCTAGGTCAAAGTCAACTCTAAGTCAAATCTGGTCAACTGTCTAGGTCAAACTAGGTCCAAGTCAAACTTGGTCAACTCTGGGTCAACCCAAGTCAACTACACTAGTCAACTAGGTCAATTGGTCACATCTAGACTCAATGTTGACTTTTGGTCAACACCAGTCAATCTTGAACTATTGGGTCAAACCTTGGTCAATTCTAGGGTTTGATCAACTACCAAGGTCCTAAAATCCTATAATATGAATATATTCATATAACATATCTCAAGTATCCTTATAACTTATACTTTGGTACAAATCAAACTACAACCCTACATATCATCTAATTCATATATGAACTCAACTAGTCTCACACCATATGCATACATCTCATGTAGTATAATATATACATACATGCATTCATTCACTTATAGGTATATTTATATAGATGCTTGCATTTACATAGCATTCAATAAACCATTTATTCCACAACATCCTTAACTAGCACATTGCCTATCATTATAAAATCAACATGCTTGCATACATACATAGGTGTGATAGGTTTAGGGTGATGTGTGGGGGTAGGGAGAACATGTATAGTTGAGTATGTGTGTGTGTGGTACTTAGTGTCATGACAGTTAGTGTAATAGGGTGTCAAGGTGACTGTTTAAAATCAGTAGAGTGTCCACAGTGTATAATTTCAGGAAAACATGGTATTAATCTCAAAATTTGATAATCTCAGATTGGATGTGTGTTTACTTGTGTGTAATGGTTAGTGTAACATGGTCAATATGGTTCAGAATTTGTGGTATGTGGAAAATCTCAGAAATTTCAGCCCAATCAGTGATGTGTAACATATGTGTGGGTGTGTGAGTATAAAAATGGAATTCAGTTTAGTAGAGTGGTGTGTGTGTACATTACAGTGATATGTATTCCAGGAATTTGATGTGCAAATCAGTGCAACATGGCAATGATAGTTGTTTATATCAATTGAAGCACAAACCTATTTCCCTACTCAAACCTAAACCCCCATATCCTTCTACAAATGTTCAAAACTGAACACTCCCTAGGCCTTTGTAAACTTGAACCCTCTCCCTCTAATACATATACAAGCAAACCAATATGTGAATGCAGTGAATGAATTCAGTGGTGTGTATCAATGGGTGTAATGAGATCTGTTCTCAGGAACATATAAGAATGAATTCTCAGTGTGTGTGTGCTAAAATCAGTTTGGTGTGTGTGTGAATACTCAGAAAACAACAAGGAATGTGATAGTTCAAACAGTGTGTTCTCAGAGGTAACTGTTTAAACAGTGTATCAAAAATCAGTTTTCATGCAATCTCCATACCAATTTCGATATTCCAAACTTCAACACAACTCTTAAACCAACATCTAGGTAATCTAATACACATGTGTAAGGAATCTAACTTAGCAATTGATAGCAACATTCATAAAATCTCAGGAAATGTGAATCAAAAACCCCAACCTCTCAAAACCTGAGAACTGTTAGTGACCACAGTTCGAAACCAATCTCAAGGTCAAATTCGAAATAAATTTGGAAAACTAGGTGTACATAGATTAGGGACATATCCCACATGTCTTGGGAGCTAATCGTGTCCAATAAACAGGATACAATGTGTCCAAGAATGTGAAATACACAGTATCAGAAATCAGGAAATTTCAGAGCACAGACAGGCTCGTGCAGCCGTGTCGAGCTCTCGTGGACACGACTTACTACACTAGACACCTTGTGCATGTGTATATGTGTTCTCCAGGACTAGGAGAGTGTGTCCCATAGCCTGTGCAGTGTCTACGCAACTCGTGTCGTGTGCACGAGACGCGTATCAGACGCGATTCTCGTGCACGCGTGCGTCAGGCTACGACCAGTACATGGTCGATAACTTCTCGAATACTCCACCATCTCACCCCAAATTTTGGGAGGATGGTGGCAGAGGTTGCCCCGACCTTTGTGCCATAAATTGGGTCTTGGAAGTTCGTGTCGTGTCCTACAGGAGTGTCGGGTAGCAGGGGACTGCACGGTTCTGTGTTGTGCCTCGTGCGTGCGTGTGTGTCCAATTTTTGGACGCGAAACGTGTCCAGAATTGTGCTCAGTAGGACACGAAATCAATAAACACATATAAAACAATATTTTCATTCAAATAGTTTTCAAAAATATCATAAAAATTTCCTTTGTGGTATTTCAACAAACACTTAACATACCCTATGACACGTGTCCGATACGGACACCAAACGGACACGAAATCCACCCAAATTTAGGGACACCTAGGGGACTCCTAGATCTAGCCCTACATGCAAAGAAAACTAAAATTTAAATCAATTTAAAGGGTTTTACCTATAGGTGCAAATTGCATGGAAAAGCTCCAAATGGGGGGTATTCTCCTTGATGGCCAAATGCTCCAAATTGATCCCAAACTGAAATGGCTCTCCACCAACAGTCCATAAACTCAATTTGGAACCCAATGCAAAAGGCTAGGATGAAAAAGGAGATCAAATGAATAAAATGGGAATTTTGGAAGGGGGAGACTTACCTTTCTTTTCTCCAAGTGTTGGAATGATAAAAAGAGGCAAGCCCTAATGAACAAGTATTTAAATAGGGTGGGGATCCCTATGTGGCTGTTCATAGGTTCAATAATTAGGGTTAGGGTTCACTAAATGGCCCATGGGCTTAAGTCATGATCAATTAAATCATTAAGTCATAAGTCATTTCATGAAATCACAAGCCATGACTTAAATTCACTAAACCAAATCCCCTTATTCTAAAACTATTCTCTAATGACTAAAATAGGTTAACTCAAGTTAGACTAGGGTCACCATGGCTAGGGTTAGCTTCTAGGCTAGTCCACTAGGTCTCAACAAGTCAAAGTCAAACTAGAATTCACCAATTCAACAAATCACCAAATAATTCAAATAAGTCAAAATGATCAAATTACCCCTAGGCTAAAAATAATAATTAAGTCATCATAATGACATTGTTAGGCTCTAGGTCATGCAGTCTCTCAGGTTTCACTAGCAGCACATCAAAATCACAAGTCATGACTTAACCAGTTTTTAAATAGTTTAAAAATTATTAAAAATTACTAAAAATTATAATGTGAATCAAATATCAATAATTAATAATTATAATTACAAAATTTTAAAATTACCCTCATCTGGAAAATTGGATGTTACATCTATATCCCTTGATCTTCTCATTATCTTTGAATTGCTGATATAGATATTGCTCCATTAAGCTTTGGTAAACCACCCATCACCAAAATCGATCGGATCTGTTGAACAACCTCAACTTGGAAATCGACCATGGGGCCAAAAAACTGATTATCATTCTTTGACACACCACAATTCGTTGATTTGTCTTGACAAAGTGAATTCTTTGTATCCCTCAAATCATCTTGAAGACTTCCCTCAACAAGTTTTTGATGATCCAAAAACTTCTGTCAAATATTCCCCGTGCTGCTACCGATGCATGTGGCTTGCCTACGCACCTCATTGACTTAAGCATGTATATACCATAACATATATATGCTCGAGCTAACAAGTAGGAAGCCTTCGTAATCTTCTAATCTTTGTCCTCAAACACACTCGATAGCCATAATTTGACAACTTTTCTACCAATAAGAAGTTGTAGAGAAAATTTGATACATAATAGATCCTCTTAAGAAAGAGCTGATTGCCAAGCTCTACTGTCAAGTGCACCTCATCGATGCACATAATTGCAGTCGTTCCCTTATCGTCCATCTTCACACATCCAAACCTACCGCTTAGGTATGATGTGAAGATTTTTCTCTGTGGAATGGCGCAATACAACATCCCTATGTCCAATGTCATGTCCCAATTCGGAGGATCGTTTGTCCTTACTTTGATTCATTCCGAATCGTTCATCCTCGCTTGGGCGTGATATCGTACAAGTTTGATATTGCACTTGTACAAGGCAAAGACAATACACAATTGATTATCTTCAAATTGAAATACATCGCAGCGACATAAACAGACAAATTGAAGATAATGAGGACATATCTTCCTTATCGAATAGAAACACATTGTTGATTTATAGCAACGGAGATATGCAGATAACTTGAAGTCACAAGAGATATAAGGAAATGTATTCTCTTTATTGATAATTAAAGTAGAGTACAAGACTTGTAATAGAATATAAAACTTACAACACATCTCACTTTACATTGATAGGCAACTTGAATAGATTGAATTACAACTGGATATGCCGACTTAGCTTACATCTCTGTAAGCCTACTTTTCAGGATATATATTTTTTAAATAAATTAATTGCAAACATTTATTTCTGCAAATTAATTTCTTGATATGATAGATTATACCATTTAAATAAAGTGTTAGTGTTGTTATTTATGCATTGGGATTCTCAGCCCAAGCCCACTATAGTTGTTTGTTCGGTTATGTCCCAATTGAGAAGAGAGAGATTGTGCATTACACAGCTCAATTTCCTTTCCTCCTCTAAACACTCAACCATGTGAGTGGTTAACCAAGTTTTTTTGAAAATCCTAACGGATCCTTCCTCACTCAAAGTTTGGAGCTGGCCAATTTTGGCGCCCAAAAACCTTGCGTGAATCTCAAGCCCAATCAACCTATATAATCCTAGGTCTGTACTGCCAAGTTGTTCTTCCCCTTCCTTCTTCAATTCAAGAGCTTCCAGAACCCAAATTCGAAGGGATTTGTCATGGCGATGATACTGAGTTCCTGAGCTATAGCAAAATCTCTTCCGATCACTCACCTGTTGATTCGTGCCTTCAAATTGGGCAATTTCGAGTAAGAATCTCTAATTCGATCGAATGCTCTGTACAATTTTTCTTTCTGAGTTTTAATTGATGTTTTGTTTAATCATTGTTGATTTTCTAAGGATCGATTCCTTCCTTGATGTTTTTTCTGATCGACCTGAGCTATGTTCATTTCAATGCCTCTTTGAAGCAATTGATCTGTTGATCTAACCATTCGATCGAGCAACTGCTCTGGATGATTGTGTGGATTCTTCAGTCGAAGGCTGTTGAACAGAGGATCAGTCGTGAACCAAGTAGTTCACATATCCTACCAATTCGGTTGTTCAACATCAATCTGTAAGTATTGGTTTCCTGTATTTGGATTCGAGTATTGTGTTTCGGGAGTATTAACATGCTCCTGAGCTTTTGAGAGTTCTTCGAGTTCACCAAATCTGGTATCAAGTTGATTAATAAACTCTTAAATTGGATTTTTGTATCAGACAGAAGATTGATATCGAGATTTGGTTGGTCATCATTCTATCTAGGATATCTCAGGTAATTTCTTTAACTGATATAGTTTTTAGGAATACATTGTCATATTGGTGTGTGGTATTACAATTATCATTAGGATTGAGAGCTGTGAATGACTAGTTAGTACTCCTTAGCATACTGATTCATGGATGTGAGGACAGGTTTTCTTAGTCAAATGATTATATAGCATTGTTAAGAATTATTCTTCTTTCCTGTTTAGAGGAAATATAGATTTACAATTTCATTTTGAGGCTACGGTCATGTTTTGACTGTGTGTGTGTATTTTCTTGTTTTCCTTATTCCATATCTCAGTCTTTTGCTGAACTTTAAGTTCCTATTTCATGTGTCAAGGTTACTCAAAACTGGTTTTACTAAAAATTTTGTCTGAGTCAAATTCATCCCTGAAATTGATTTACTGAGAATCGTTTCTGAACACTTTGAAGGTTAAGTTCAGAACTGTTGGGGGAAAACTGTCATGAACAGGTAGTTAGTATCAATGCTTAGATGGAGACTGATATAGGTATGTCCTGATGAGGACTGAACTGTTGAGAATTTCGTGGAAGACTGACCTACATCAACTCTACTTAATGATTCTCACCTGAACCTAGGTATGGACTTTGTAACTGGATATCTCAGCTTAGATTAAGATTGATTTATATCAGTTCTTATTTAAGGACTGTTTGTGTCAGTTTGGAATAGGGCTGACTTGTATCAGTTCTTATTTAAGGACTGTTTGTGTCAGTTTGGAATAGGGCTGACTTGTATCAACAACTGAACCATATCAAGTGTCTCAGTTGAGTCTAAACTGTACCAACCCAGACAGGTATATGTCAGCCCTGTTCGAGATTAACACTTTGAAGTTAAGCCTCTAGTTGGGTATTTTAAGGAGGGGTTATCTGGACTGAATTGATAGTGTTGGTAGATATTGATCAATCTGAGATTGAGGAGTGATGTTGGCAATTGCCTCAAATTGGTTAGAAAATTTACAGGTTTGATATTGGGTTTAATCCTGAACCTGATACCCAACATTTCAGTTTCCTTCCTGGCTGATAGTTAATGTTAAATTCAGTTTGGAAGAAATGATTTGATGAACTATGGAAAGACTGATTTCAGAGTTTGGGCTCAGCTTTTGGTAAATTGTTTTCAGCATCACAAAGCTTCGATTGGAAGTAACAGGACATTAGCATTGAGGACTGACTAACTTCTTTAGCTAGGCTATGGGTATGATGTTGATTCAGGATTGATAAGGAAATCTGAAATGGTTTTGTATAACTTGGAATCAAAACCACAGTTCCCTAAAAACCTGTGTAGTATAGGATGTTCAGATTGTTGTTGTTGGATTTATATTAGGCGGATAAATTGAACTCATACTGAACTGGAATGAAATTGGATATTGTACTGGAATTAGGACTGATTTAGACTGATATATCAACTGCGTATTGAACTGGAGTCAAGACTGAAATCAGCTACATTTTGAATGGGTATTGAGGACAAATAGGATTATGTACTGTCCTGATTCAGGACTATGTTATATCAGGCCTTGGGGAAACTGGAAGTAGAGTAACAGAGAGAGTTTCCTTGTCAAGTTTCCTGGATGGAAGAAAGGATTTAACTGATATATTTGGAGTTAGGAATAGAAGGAAGGATAAGTGTTTGTTTGAAGACTGAATGGATATTAGGACTGTTTCATACCAATCCTGTAAGTGCTGACCTATATCAGTGCTATTGGACTGGTTATACCAGTCCTACTAAGGACTGGTTTTCACTAGAATTTAGGGAAAGGTTTGAGACTTAATGATCTCAGTCTAAATAAGTAATTGACAGCCATGTTCAGGAACTACTTGAAGTCCTGAGTTTAGAAGAAAATTTCCTTTTAAACAATTAGCAATCTGTTCAACCATAGGAAGTAAATGTAATCTGGTTTGGACTATACAATAGAGTAGGTTGTCTCAGTGATGTTTAGAACTAGCCAATTACTCAACTAGTGCTAGTTAACTATAAGATTCCATTATAACCTAATAACTACTAGTTCATAGTTTCCCCTTACCAAGTCTACCAATTCTTAGAAGTTGACTAAGTAACTTGTAATGTATAAGAGTGAGAGTATTTTAGAAATTGTGTTGGACATGTATCACCTGAAGAAAAGTAGGGTTGCCAGCCACCATATCTTGAAACCAATACTGTACATGGGAGTGACTTTATGGAACATGAGTGGTGTAGGCAGATAGATAGATTACCTTATACTTTGGAATATTATTGTAGTTGTATAAATGGTAAGTTATAGATTATGTATAGATAAGTTTAGTGTTAAACCAATGTTGTTGTAGTGATCTTTTAGACTAGAAATATTTACCTACATTGTTGACTTATCAATTGTAACCATATAACAGGAGGATTTTCAGCTTTACTAACCTTTCTCGATCACCCGGAGCAAGGCAAGTATACTCCTCGGATTTGTTCATTTCTCATGTCTTGCATGTTCATCCCTGTATCTCCTTGATTGACACGATGTATCATGATATTGTCTGGTTTCATGTTTCATGTATTACTTGCGTCTGGGAGGGGAAATACTATAGATATGTGATCAAACCCTGTTACTACTCATGTGAATAGCTTGGGTCCCGCATCGTGCACGCGGGACCAAAGTCGTTCCATTTCATGTTCATTGTCTCTACCCAAGCCGATCACACAATCTAGATGTATTTCATTATTACACATGTCAGGATACAGGTTGTATTTCAGGATTCATGGTTGTATTTCATGTTCAGGTTGTATTTCATGATTCAGGTTGTACTTCATGTTCAGGATTGTATTTCATGTTCAGGACTCTTACCATGTTTTCTGTATTTACTTTCAGTATTCCTGCTCAGTTTCATGTCTTGTCTCATTTCTTGTTCTATATATATTTTCCATGTTTCTTGATTCATACCATGATGCTCATGTTCATTTCCTTGGATATACTTAGCTCCGCTCCTGACTAGGATATGTTGCAGGTGCTTGCAGGATATTGTTCTACTCTATGGGCCAGAGCCCAGGATATTAGCTGAGCAGGATGAGACTTAGCTTGAGGTTTCAGGTTTAGACTGTTAGCTTTAGTCTTAGATATTGTTTTAGAATTCATAGTACATTTCATTCTTGATGATTCGTAATTTATATATATAGAATTGTGGATTATGGTGATCATTCTGGGATATGTTTTTAGATGCTGTGATTATATACATTCATGATTATCTGGTTAGATTTCCCTAGTTTGGTACAACTTACTTCGTCGTGTCTAACGACGAAGGTTGGACGTGTCTGACTCGTGTCCGGTTATTCGGGAGCGGGTCGTGACAATCTCACTGGTACAACTGGTTACAATGTTCCATACATTATGCCTTTATAGACAGAAGGTATTATCTTTTACAAGGAGAGCTTCTGCATGTCCAACAAATCTTCGATGCAGCAGGACTGATCAATGCCGATCTTCGTGTACTGAGCTTTCCAAGAATGAGCACCTAAAAAGAGTACCCACAACGTAGGTCAATACATCATCTATGTACTGGCGAGCAGAGCCAGCCCACTCGGCTAAACCAACTGTCACGACCCGCACCCGGTATAGGACACGAGTGCGTAACAGCGCCCAGCCTACGCCGCAGAATCGACGGTAGAACGTTGTTCTAGGTCGCTAACTATCAACTCACACAATGATATATAATGTACCTGTCACAGATCTCAACTCCGAATGGAGGACAAGTATAAAGATATGGTAATACTCAATCACAGTCTAAAGCATGATAAGATATCACAGAGGTCTAAGTAACTATAAAGACTAACATCAACAACAACTACTAAATAATATCTAAAACAAATCTCAAATACAATATCAAAATCTCCACTTATTACAATTTAAGTTAAAACAGAGAATCTAAAACAAGTCCACTAAACTCTCTCGGTTACTCCTGAGAATCGGGACCCAAGGTAGCTATCCCCTCTTCTGATCCATAGTAGGTAGGACAGGTATCCTCTGGACAATCATCTGAGAATCGGGACCAAATGTAGCTATCCACTCCTGAGACCCACATCGGGAAAGAACTTCTCCTTGAAAAGTTTCTTGAAGGCCTCCCAAGTTTGCCCTTCCACCCTGACCCTCGGATCAGTACAGTACATTGTCAAGGCTAAGTCGAACATCTGGCTCCCGCCGTCTCAACCTGCAGACTCTCCGAAATCTGTGCCAGGCGACAGATCCCCTCAATGTGCTCAATCCAATTGTCTGTATACAAGATACCTTCTGTATCCTTGAATTCCTTTGGCTGCATCTTCTGAAAGTCAATGATGTTACCCGACCTCTGTTGCTGAACAGGTTCTTCCTGTAGCTGAGCAACCACTCTCTCATATGCTACCATAGCCACCTGGTGGGCATTCTCAATATCCTGAGCGCAAACAGTTGTGCGGCATCCACCGGAGCAGGATGTGGTAGTGGAGGCTGAAGAACTTCGGGAATAATTGGGGAAATCCTCGGAATAGGTGGAGGAGGACCCATGAAAGCAGCAGATACTCCTACGTGAGCAGACGTAAGGAGCGGAGCAGTCCCAGCTGCATGTTGTACCAGATAAGAGGTGACCGACCTCTCAGTATCCGCTGGGACGGAGCGAGGTGACCTAGTCTCCACCATCCTGAAGACAGATCAAACAAGAGGTCAATAACGGTTCAAGGATGATATCATTAAAGAAGGGCATGTATGAAATAGATTATTTAGATTTAAATGAGTGTCAGTAGATTCAAATCCTTAGAAGTTACTAGTTGTGATTGAGTACACTCTCATCTAAAGCCTATTCATTATTTCCTATTGCAAGCTCGTAGCAGTACAACTAAATCGTTGTTCTACCACGAAATCGCACTAATGCGTATCTCGACCTACATAGGCCACCACTAAAAACGTGTCACGACCCATACCTGGTACGGGGGCACGGGTACGTAACAGCGCCTAGTCTACCGTAAAATCAGCAATAGAACGCTGTTCTAAGTTGCTAACTATCAACTCACACAATGATATATAATGTACCTGCCATAGATATCAACTCTGAATTGAGGACAAGTATAAAGATATGGTAATACTCAATCACAGTCTAAAGCACGATAAGATATCACAGAGGTCTAAGTAACTATAAAGACTAACATCAAAACAACTACTAAATAATATCTGAAATAAATCTCAAATATAATGTCAAAATCTTCACTTATTACAATTCAAGTTCAAACAGAGAATGTAAAACTAGTCTCTCGGTCACTCCCGAGCATCGACAGCCAAGGTAGCTATCCCCTACTCGGATCCATAGTAGGTAGCTATAGGACACGTATCCATTGGACAATCATCTGAAAAATATATCCAGTCAGGATGGAACGTGCACATCTCCTCTAACAGTTCCAAATAAATGACGAAGAAATATACATTTATACTTGATGAACATGGAAAGTTGAGACATGTAATGAAATAGAATCACAGTTTAGAACAAGAAAGTAAATACGGTGAACAGGAGAGTATGACAATGAAGACTGTAAATAGAGGTTACTAACTAGAACAATGTGAGAAGAAAAGAAAGGAAAGGAAATTGATTTTATGATATTTCTTTTCCTTTGAAAAATTATAATTTCGATGAAAAAAAATTTCGGTGTTTGAAAAAACCAAGAAAATTAGGAGGGAAAGTAAATCCTTAGAGGAGAAAAATAAATCCTTGGATTGATGAGATAAACCATTTTTCTAGCTATTTCCCTTCCTCTTGGGAATCAAATTTCTTTCCTCCTCATTTTGGTTGGCATCCAAACAAAAAAAAAAGAATCATTTTCCTTCCCAAGGCTCCAATTCTGCGAGCCAAATATAGCCACACAAAAAATACTCTCCAATGGTTATCCATTTCTATTCTAGGTGACCAAAAAAATGATCAATTTAATGAGATATGGTCTAATATTAATTGCTAAGAGAGATGGAGAATTTCTATTATAGAAACTCTCATAGAAATTTTTTATTCTACATCACCGTTACATATTATGTAAATTGTGGTAGAAATCATGGTTGGAAAAAGTTTTTTTTTTTTCCAAACGAATTTCTACCATAGAAATAAAGGAGATAGAAGAAACCCCCATTGCAGATGGCCTTGTAAATCTAGGACTTTCCCTTGACATACCAAGGCCTTAGCCCCTTGGGCTCCTCTCCCCCTGTGGTCAGTGTCCAATTAATACATCTCACCAAGAGTGTTAAAGACCCTATGCATTGTGATTTCCAGACCAAGTTGCAAAGGACACAGATATGACTGATCCCAAAAGTGAGATAAATTTTGCACCTACTTTGATGTGTCCAATGCAAATCCGACATGGACACCAATCATACACAGACCAGCCCAGATGACAGGATATCTTAATACATTGCAGTATGGAAATGAATAATCTAAAGTTTTCTTAATTTCCTGTACACTAAATAATATCATCGGCAAAGATAACAAAATCTTGAAAATAAGGGATCGAAACAAGACTTAGCCCGAAAGAAAAGTCCGAGCGACATCTATCCAAATGCAGAAAATAGAAGTCCAATCTCACTAAATCAACCAATCACTCTCATGAAGCATCATTCCAATTCCATTTCATTCACATCATGTGCCCCAGCGTCCGGACCACTGAAAGGTTCACTAAAGCTGAAGTAGGAAGCTGTGCTTTTCACAATTAAATTCATTCTCTAAAGATTAGCCTTCAAAAAAAAAAATGTTGGTGAAGATCCCATCGATCTGAAAAATGCAACAGCAGCCAAACCTGTCAAGCAAGCAACTGTAGCCAACATGTCCCAAACGTCCATATTGCTCATGAGGTACATGACATGACTACGACACTCGTAAATGCCAAAATTTGGTGTCGTGTCCGTGTCGTTATGTCCAAATCATGATGGGTCGTATTTGTGTATGTTGCATAATGACAAATTAATCAATGAATACTTGGCACATATCTGGATTAGCAAACTCTTGCAACACCAGCTTCGATGGTGATCAATTAAAATTGAAAATTTCGAATATACAGGAATAATCTCTATTTTCTCCAGAAATAAATCGAGTCATTCTCAGGTATTCGAGCGAGCACTATCATAAACACACAGCACATTTGGTAGATGCAATATTTCAGGAAACGTGATCCAGAGAACTCGGCAATGTCGTGAGAGTTCAGACTGTTTCCAGAATCTATGTACGGAATATGTCATAATTTCTATAAAAATATGGATTTTACTGATTGCAGATATATTTTTTTAAATAATCAGTAGAATTTACATTTTTATAAGAGATGGAATATATTTGTCTAAAGTTTGATGTTTGATACGGAAATGATCACTGGCACAACACACCTACCAAAACATAAATACTGGCCAGAAACTCTCTCGTCTTCTCAGGAGTTTTGTTCCTTTCATAGGGAAATGGTCACATGACAACTACCAAGGGATACTTGCATGTAATCATTCTATGCGGAACGTTCCCGAAAAAGGAAACACAACACATTTCAATCAGGGGACATTTTGGTATGCAAAATTTGGGTGGGTTGGACCGGGCCTTAGGTCCATGTATTATTGCGGACCGGACCTAAGAATGAAACACTTCCGCGACATGGTGACATGGTGAGTTTGTTGGCGAGTGAGTGGAGGAGTTAATAAGTGGTGTGAGGAAATGGGCTATAAAGTAGTTCTTTTGTGGGAAGTGAGGAGAATTAGGGATGCAACTCAGACGGGCTAAATCTGAGTCCGATCTGATAAATTCATTAATGGGTTGGATCAGGGTTGAAGATACTCATATTAGAGTTCGGATATGGGTTAAAATAATCGAACCCAAACAAAAATCATGTTGTACTTGGGTTCATCTGTAGGGTTGTGTGTGTGTGTGTGTGTGTGTGTGTGTGTGTGTGGTGGTGGTGGTGACACGTAATATTTGACATCTAAAAAAAATGAAATCTCAGCCACGCATCATTTAAAACAAATGGTTCAAATTTGATAGGATAATTTGTATTAATAAGCATGCATCAAATTGAATATTCCACTAATTAATACAACCTACTATTAATTAGCATGTATGTCAAATTTGATTGCCATTGATGTAAATTTAGTATGCATTTAATCTGAACCATTCATTATAAATGATACGTGGTTGAGATTGCGTATTTTTTTAGATGTCAAATACTATGTCACCTGATCCCCACCCATTATATATATATATATATATATATATATATATATATATATATATATATATATATATATATATATATGGGTGTGGATCATATATATATATATAGTTTCATACTTCTTAAATAAAAAATTTTAATTCTATATTTTTCCACCCAAACTCTTCAACTCCTTATCCTAAATCTTATTTCAGTTTGTATTTTGTAATGATCAAAACTCAATTGCTATTTGATTATGTGTTTAATATTACTTTTGTTTAAAATTATTTCACATATTATATTAGAGCCTGATAAACCCGATGGATCCAACCCAATCCGAGTTCAACCGAGCCAAACCCGATCCTCTGGACTTGGTCTTGTGCTTCATATGTTGAACCCGAGGTCGGGCCAGGCTTGGGCTCGGCCTAGGCTTATGATTCATCGAGTTGGGCTCGGATTAACCTAAAGTCCGACCCAAACCGTCCGGGTTGCACACCCAAGAAGAATGAACTATAAAGCTAATGAGGAAAAAGATTAGTGAGTGGTTTTAGTAAACTAGGTTGGCAATTAATTTATGAATAACATTAAAGTAATGGGAATAGAAATAATTAATCCAGACAAACTAATAATAATAGTGATAACTGGGGGTGGGAGATGATTAATTAACATCTAAGAATCATTAATAATAATAACAAATGTTCAATAGTAATAATGATAAAATGATAATATATGGAATTTGGAAAATCAAATTTCACGATGTTTACAATCTAGTTTCATGGTGTTAGTCGAGTTTTCAAAAAGTTATTTTTCAAGTCAAAACGATGTTTGTAGCTCAAAATATGGCTCAAAGAGTGAAGGTGTCTCGGAGTGAACTGCAAAGCGCATTTTACAGACATGGTTAGTCTTGTGTCTTAGTTTTGACAAACTTAAAAGACATTTTGGAAACATTGTAAACGTGTGACTTTTTAGTATGTAAGTCTAGTTCCCAAAAAAAAACTAAGTTGCACGTAAAAAAAAAAAGTCTATACCTCCAGACACGATTGAATCAATTGAAGGGTGTCATGTTGAATATAAATGCAAATCTAGAAAGTAGTTTGATATTTGAAACTAATTTAAATCCAAACTAGGGAACTATGCGTGCAAAACTTATATGTTAATGGCTTTAACTCTAGGTTATCCTAAAGCTACGCGCTAAGTCCTAAGTTTGAGCTTTCAATATGCTTTTACCTAGTTGACATCATTCACCTTGGATAACTCAACTTACACTATAATAAAGAAAGAAAAACAAATTTGACTTGAATATCTTGAAGTATCTTAATCCTTCAAATATTTTGGTTTTTTCAAGTTTGTCCATATTTGATAGAGATTTGGCTTTTGATTAGGGCTTATGCATCTCCATAGCTTTTTATTTCCATGTTGCTTTGATGCGGCTCGAGTCAGGGTATCTTAGTTATATCTTTGCCCAACATGATTTTTTCATTGGCATAAGTCCATGACTAATCATGCTTCAAATTATTCGAATTATTTTTCTACAAAATAAACGTTAATTAGCCAAAGAAAGCAATATACATGATAGAAATTTAGTATCCATATATTCAATATAACATGAAAGACAAGTGTGGATGATAATAATAGTGAAACATTAGGACTCTTCCTTATAAGTATTAACAAAAATCAGGGGGGTGCATAAACACCAGTAATTTTATAACAAAAACTTAACCGATTAACCATAATCAAAATACTCAAAGTAATCATTTAGTTAACAAGAGTTTGATCATAATATGGTTTGCTATTCACATCTTTATTAAGGCTATTATGAACTTCTTCTCTATATTTGTCAGTCATTTCATTTCGAACACTATAAGGTATTTTGTGGCGTCTCGCTCTGCATAGAGGAAGGGGGGCAACCTTCCATGAAGTTGTTTCAAGCTTTTCCTTAAAGCGACAGTAGCAACTTCAAACGAAGATATGTGTTCAGAAAAAAGAGAGGGCAAGTCAAAAATAACTTTTCCCATGGAAAATCACGCCATCGTGTCAAAGGGGGGAAAGAAATATTCATCTTTATCGAAATGACATAGAGGGTGGTCATGGCATCTCTATCGTTTGAAAGCCTCTAGGGACAAGATAGACTTACGACCTTGAAGGCTCTCTATGATCTCCCTCTCTTTCCGAACTCAGAGTCGACCCGAAACTTTTTAATGCCCAAGACAAAATCCAAAATGATGCCCAGTAACCATATATGTTCTCAACGTATTGTTAGAAATATTTTCTTTTCTCTCTTGAAAACCTGCAGAAAAACTAAAAAAATATAAAATTATCGGCCTCTAGGGTAGTCGCGTACGAAACACTGTCCTAAAAGTTGATCCCTGTAACGCCCCAGAACCAGAATACTGGAGAGCGGGGGCATATATAGCCAGCTACGTATAATAAAATGGAATCCACCTCACTATACGGTCACGACTGTCTAGATATATGAGGGTTTAACTACAATCCATCAGTCTCCTATGGTCAAGAACAAGCCTATTGTCTCAATCACAAGCAAGTAAGTAAATGTTACAAGATGTAAGACCACCAAATATACAATAGTAAGGCGTCCCCAACATTACATATTGGATGATCATGAAGCTAGTCGTACAAAATGTCAAGACTAGCAAGAGTTCAGTCATACATGATCAACCCTAGGATCTGTCAATCATGTTACAGCCCGTAGGCAGACAGTAAGTAAAGGTGCAATCGAGCTAACACATGCTCGTCGGCTAAACGCCTCAAAAGAATAATTTTACAATAAAGTGGGAGGACAAAAAGAAATCCACTCATTGCCAGGGTTATGCCTGGTGGTCACCATCTGGCTGGAAGTTAGGTAGATCCTCTGGGACTGCTCCGATATCTGGCCATACAAAATCAGCTGGGTCAGACCCCAGAAAGAGCAAGTGCCACAAAGGAGGCTTCACTTAGGAACTAAAACCAGCACATCAATAATAGAATAATAAAGATAATAAATAAAGAATTGCTAATAATAGAGATAACCACAGTAAACTGAGTACGAGAAAACCATTCAAGTAGCCAAGTCACAACCCTTAAACCAAACAAGGACCGAAGTTGTAACCCTTCACCTGAATAGAAACCCGTCTCAAATACTATTGGTACAGTGAGGACAATAAATGAATAGGGACACAGAACTGTTCCGGGAGCCAAGTTACAACCCTTAAATCAAACAAGGACCGGGATTGTAATCCTTCGCCTGAACGGAACTGGACCCCTGATCTTTATTGTTAAGGCCAGTATAAATAATTAATCATGCTGTTGAAGTAAGGTAAAACATGACGAGCATGGCATGGGGTGCAATAAGACAATAAACGAAGAGAGGACACAGAACTGCTCCAGGAGCCAGGTTACAACCCTTAAACCAAACAAGGACTGGGATTGTAACCCTTCGCCTCATGTCGTGTCACAATCTTGTACAGGATCGGGACAAGATTAAGCTGGGATAAACTCCATCAAATCAATCACGTCCAATCAAGAGTACGGTTTGATACTTTTAACTAACTAGGGTTATCACAGGCCTAGTTACTAGCAAGATGTAATGAGATTATCCCACCAGCCACAAGCCCTGCAGACCATCCGGTTATCCAGATCGAATTTCCGTTTATGGAGAATGTAACACGCAACGGTGTGCTGGAAATGTGCCCTACTCGTCGGTAGGCTACAAGTCCACTAATGCGCCAAGATAACGGGATTGCCTGTAGCTGGAAATCTCTTCATGTTTACTGAATTATTCTAGTTTATTAACCTTAGTCAATTACTGTAGGTATCCCTCACCGTGGTACTTAGGGATCCCTGTCCTAGACATGATGCAAACATTACTGGTTTATTTTGTACAAACACAATCACCCACGGTGTCCAGGCCATTCAATTCTGTCATGACATGCTAGCCGTCGCAACAGCATTCGAGATATATATATCATGACAAATTACTGTCAAAAGTGCGCCATGACGGGTCACTATCATGTCATGTCATTATTTAAAATTAACATTAATCTGGTATAAGCGTGTATGCAATAACTAAATATAAACAGGGTGCAAGAGTTATGGAGGAATCATGCGGCTCAGGGAGACGGGGCATAACTTCCACATACGAACTCAATTTAAGGTGCTCCAGAGATATTCGGAAAGGTAAGACAAAGATCTAAAACTTTCATGTTTTAAGTTTTTCGAAATTCTGGCTAAAAAATAGCTTAACTTGGCAAAAACAGTCATTCTGCACACTTTTTAAGCCAAAAATTCAATTCTGCGTAAAATATACAAAAGGGGAGGGTTTCAGCATAAAATTTCACATTCTGGATACAATCCAGCGTAAAATACGCAATTTTAGGGTTCCCTGCGTAAAATATTACATTCTGGATACAATCCAGCGTAAAATACGCAATTCCAGGGTTCCTTGCGTAAAATATTACATTCTGGATACAATCCAGCGTAATTTACGCAATTTCAGGGTTCCCTGCGTAAAATATTACATTCTGGATACAATCCAGCGTAAAATATGCAATTCCAGGGTTCCTTGCATAAAATATTACATTCTGGATACAATCCAGCGTAATTTACGCAATTCCAGGGTTCCCTGCGTAAAATATTACATTCTGGATACAATCCAGCGTAATTTACGCAATTCCAGGGTTTCCTGCGTAAAATTTTATTTTACGCAAGCCTTCCTGCGTAAAATTTGATTTTACGCTAGCTTCCCTGCGTAAAATTTTATTTTACGCCAGAACCAGATTCTTCAGCCGACATGAAAATTCAGAAAACTTGTTTTGGCCATAAAAACTTCATTTTAACTCGAAATGAGGTGAATCAAAAACCAAATTCACACGAAATTTCGTGCTCTTGCTCATGGAACTATTAGTTTTCGAAAATAACTAGTTTTAGTAGATCAAAACCAAGAAAACTCCATGAACTCAAGGTTAAAATGTATATCTAGAAGAATCTATCCATCAAAATTAAAAACTCCAAGTTCTAAAGAGGTTTATAATCATGTAAATAAAAGAATGGAATAATAAAAATCAAGATCCCTCAAGAAGCAAGTTGCACTTGCCTAAACCTTTTGGTAGGTGGAGAGCAACGGTGAGGAAGAAGAAGAGTGAATGATGAGAGAGAAAGAGGGTGGGGTTAATAAATGAGGATGGTGGTGGTAGGTAGGGGTTCACCTTGGTTCATGATGGACCAAGTAAACCAAGCCAAGCCGAACCAACCCAATCCTTCTCCCATCCGAATAAAACCAAGCTCCACTTAATCGAAATAAATCCATGAACGATAAATGACAATTAAACCACAATGCTAAATATAAAAATAAACCACAACTAACTAATCAAAGAAAATAAGAAATACGGGTCAGAAATACGAACACGTATAAAATACGTATCACAAATTTTGGGGCACTACATTCTACCCACCTTAAAAGAATTTCGTCCTCGGAATTTAATCAAGAGGCTAGAGATGTCGGAACAGCTATACTATTGCAAGCAATCTACGCTACCAATCATTCATACAATCATACATGCAAGCAAGAAATCGAAGTGCAAGGCATAAAGAAGATATTACACCTCACGAGCCAAACCGATTGGGATGACGTGATCGGATATCATCCTCACACTCCCACGTTTGACTCTCCCAAAGAACGATGAACTCAAACAACACGAACTAAACTGATAGTCTTGTGCTTAAGGTCTCTCTCTTTGGTCAAACAGGGACACGGGCCTCTCCTCATACGAAAAGGTTGGTACCAATAACCGTTTTCGAATGATCTAGGACATGGCTCGGGCCGGGATATACCGTTGTAATTAGGATACATGAAACATGACATGTGTCCCGTATAACGACGGCGGAAAACAAGACAATAGGACACATATACCTCTCTGCCGATTCTGGATCTGAGCTTGGACCTGGGCATACTGCTGGGGTCTCTGTAGCTGGAAGGCTAGGACCTGAGGCGACAATGGCCTCGGAGGCTGGTACTGCTGCTGCTGCTGGACTGGGGCTGGTCCCCTTACTGAGGGATTATTCTGGGCCGATGATGAACTGGCCCTATTCGGACAGGACCCTATCTTGTGGTCCGGTGCCCCATAAGCCAAACATAATCCCTGCGCTCTGCGACACTCCGAAACAACGTGTCCTGGCTTCCCACAATGAGTGCAGCCCATTGCGGAAGACTGCTTCGGCTTCTGTTGCGGAGGGGACATGACCGACGTCACTGAGGCCGCCTGCCTCAGAGTTCCAATTGTCAAAGCCCTGACTGCCGGGGCTGGTGCTGTCGACTGGGTCATCTGGCCGTGAGATCGCTTCCGACCTCCGGTCCTGTCCACGATCCTGTGGGAGGTATACTCGTGCCTCCTAGCTGCCCTCAACACTGCATCAAAAGTCTGATGCTCAAACTGTTCTACTGCCAACAAAATCTCGAGATGGAGCCCTTTCTGGAACCACTGGGCTCTGTCAAACTTGGTCGCCACCAAAGTAGGAGCAAACCGACTAAGCCTGGAAAACTCGGCCGCATACCCGTCGACCGTTCTGCCTCCTTGCTTCAGATTGGTGAACTTGGTCTGTAGATCGTACCGAGCCACCGCATCGAAGTACTTCATCTGGAATCTCTCATGGAATACTGCCCGAGCAATAGGCGCCACCAATCCAACGGCCTGAGTTGCCCACCAGCTGCGGGCAAGATCCAGTAACTGTAGACGCACCACGGCCACCTTCTCGTCCTCCGGGGTTCTGGCTGCCTCTAGAATGACTTCAGTATCCTGGAGCCATGCATCAGCAGCGATAGCATCTTCGTTGCCATCGAAGAATGGGGGGTTCAGGCGCTTGAAACTGTTCGCTGCACTGTTCCTTGGATGACCGCCTCTGTTCAGAGCATCTTCCACTGCCTGGTGCAATGCATCACCTCGACGATCTTGGGAAGCTAACAAAGTCCTGATGAGACCTACCAAAGTGCCATCATCAGGCTCTGCAGGCTGAACTGGCTGAACTGGTGGCTCTGGATCCCCGGTAGGCATGACTCGGGATGCTGCTCCTGAGTGCTGGGCCTGATCTTCTAGTTGCTGCTGGTCCACGGGAGGTGATCCGCCTTGCTGATCGGCAGGTCCAGGTTCAATGCCACTGAAGAAGACGACATGGGAATAATAAGGAAGGACCAGGACAGATCAACGATTACAAGCATGTGATCAGGACAAGAATTTCAGGAATCAAGGGGATACGAGCAGAGATCATGGGCGAGTACTGATTGAGACATCTATTCGGTAAACCCTCACATATCTTGATTTGCAAGACCTGCATGGGCCACCACTAAAACCATGTAACGCCCCAGAACCAGAATACTGGAGAGCGGGGGCATACATAGCCAGCTACGTATAATGAAATGGAATCCACCTCACTGCACGGTCACGGCTGTCTAGATATATGAGGGTTTAACTATAATCCATCAGTCTTCTATGGTCAAGAACAAGCCTATTGTCTCAATCACAAGCAAGTAAGTAAATGTTACAAGATGTAAGACCACCAAATATACAATAGTAAGGCGTCCCCAACATTACATATTGGATGATCATGAAGCTAGTCGTACAAAATGTCAAGACTAGCAAGAGTTCAGTCATACATGATCAATCCTAGGATCTGTCAATCATGTTACAGCCCGTAGGCAGACAGTAAGTAAAGGTGCAATCGAGCTAACACATGCTCGTCGGCTAAACGCCTCAAAAGAATAATTTTACAATAAAGTGGGAGGACAAAAAGAAACCCACTCATTGCCAGGGTTACGCCTGGTGGTCACCATCTGGCTGGAAGTTAGATAGATCCTCTGGGACTGCTCCGATATCTGGCCATACAAAACCAGCTGGGTCAGACCCCACAAAGAGCAAGTGCCACAAAGGAGGCTTCACTTAGGAACTAAAACCAGCATATCAATAATAGAATAATAAAGATAATAAATAAAGAATTGCTAATAATAGAGATAACCACAGTAAACTGAGTACGAGGAAACCATTCAAGTAGCCAGGTCACAACCCTTAAACTAAACAAGGACCGGAGTTGTAACCCTTCACCTGAATAGAAACCCATCTCAAATACTATTGGTATAGTGAGGACAATAAACGAATAGAGACACAGAACTGTTCCGGAAGCCAAGTTACAACCCTTAAACCAAATAAGGACCGGGATTGTAACCCTTCGCCTGAACGGAACTGGACCCCTGATCTTTATTGTTAAGGCCAGTATAAATAATTAATCATGCTGTTGAAGTAAGGTAAAACATGACGAGCATGGCATGGGGTGCAATAAGACAATAAATGAAGAGAGGACACAGAACTGCTCCGGGAGCCAGGTTATAACCCTTAAACCAAACAAGGACCGGGATTGTAACCCTTCGCCTCATGTCGTGTCACAATCTTGTACAGGATCGGGACAAGATTAAGCTGGGATAAACTCCATCAAATCAATCACGTCCAATCAAGAGTACGGTTTGATACTTTTAACTAACTAGGGTTATCACAGGCCTAGTTACTGTCACGCCCCGATCCCGGAGGATCGAAAACTAGCCACTGGGCGTGATGCCGTACAAGTCTAGATTGCACTTGTACAAGGCAAAACCATTACAGTTCCTGGTAATTCTCAGAAAACATCGACAATGCAGCGGAACTAAGCAGATAAATTGAAGTCACACAATTTATATAGAAATGTATCTCTTTATTGATAATCAAAATGGATTACAAGACTTGCAGCGGAATACAGAGTTTACAACTGTTTACAAGACTTTTGAATAGCCAACTGAATGTATACACTTGCCCTCTAGGCTACAAATGAATATACCGACTTCTTTACAATGAACTTGCCAATATGGCTACAATCTCACTGGTATGACTGAGTTCCACTGTTCCATACATTATGTCCCGTATAGCAGAAGACATCGTCTTGAAAGAAGAGCTTCTGCACACCCATCCGATTCATCGATGCCAAGCACTGATTCACAGGATTTCCCCAAGCAAACACCTGTAATATTGCCCACAACGTGGGTCAGTACATCATCAATGTACTGGCGAGCGGTGCTGGCCCAACTCACCTAAGAAGACAACACTAAGTAATCATGTTACAGAACATTATTATCAATGGTCTTTCTCGTTGCCTTAGGGTCAATTTCATGTTATAGTCGACAAGAAGTAAAGCATGCAAATCTCATAGCCAACATAATTTAAAGCATGCAGTTATCACCCTTTGGTGATTCTTACCCACGGTCGTGTAGCCATCCCTGTACATTTATAATACTTACTCTGCCTGCACAAGACATTGTTAGAAACAATATCATGATTCAATATGAATATCACCGTTCAGGTGATTCTTACCAACAGCCGACATCCTTCCCTGTATTTGAGTAATAACTTACTCTGCCTGCATAAGACATCATTAGCACCAGACCTATCTATATGAAGGTCACTGGCGACACGCCATCCTGGACCGTCTTACTGGTACAACGGCGCCCTTTCAGTGGAGGTAGCTAGCCTCACTGCAAGTCCCGTTTACCGATGCCAGTACGTCGACACATTCCTTGTTTCCCCCTAGGACGAACCGGGTTCCATGGCCCAGGAATACCGTTCGAGGAAACTACCTTGTCGACAAGTTGTCCATGACCATGCAACTATATGCAACTTATCTAAGAAGAAAACATATAATGCATGATAAGGAAAACTAAGTAATTCAGCCACCATTCTCATTCATATTACCATCTTGCCATCTAGCCATCTTGCCTTGAGCCAATGCTCATATTATCCTCTACCCATCCAGGGTCTTAGTGAAACCAACATTCTACATCGGCACAGGATAATAGAATGTTGTTTTCCAATCTCTTTTGCCATCTCTTTCCAACCAACTCAATGTACTTACCGCCCAATCTTGGGACTTAGCATATGTTTAGCACACATTCATTCGAATACAAATTTAAGCATACTCACTGCCCAGTTCTTGGGTCTTAACATCTGTTTTGCCATCTATTCATTGAGCCAAAGCTCGATATACTCACTGCCCAAGTATTTGGGACTTTGCCTTCACCTGTCATATAATTTATCGCAACAGCGTACAAGCATACAATTCATTTAGCCACAACAGTTTACGTTCATGTGATTATTATCTTTCATTATCTTTCTAAATTCCATGCAATGTGTTATTGAACAAACTCAACTAGAAACATAGCATACTCATCCTTATTTTAAGCGTGAAGCTAAAGGATCTTTGAAGGGTTCAACACTACTCACATTCATAGAACGATTCCGCCACGATCGCATAGTCTTCCAAGCGATCCTTCGCATAATCCCAAGTCCAACAAGGCTTCATCGAACCAACCATCCATCATAAGGCATCTTGCGGGTCGGGGCGTTACAGTTACTAGCAAGATGTAATGAGATTATCCCAACAGCCACAAGCCCTGCAGACCATCCGGCTATCCAGGTCAAATTTCCGTTTATGGAGAATGCAACATACAACGGTGTGCTGAAAATGTGCCATACTCGTTATCATTCGCATCCATATACTTTGTTTGCAACTCGTAACTTTCCCAATCATGATCCATCTTCCAAATCGTACCATCCTTCAAATTGTACCACAATTTCACTCTAGCAACATTTCTTGCTGTCCTCCAACATTTTCTCGTATTGATCAAGCCAACAATATTATCCTCTCGCATAGGCAACTATCATATTCCAGCAACATTAATTCTGAGGGTCATTCATATTCACATTCGTCGATCTCGGCTATATGCACTATCCAATTCCGTCATTACACTTATCCTCAATCTTGATCCGGTCAATAAAATTATTCCAACTATCTCAAAGCACTACCAACAATTTTCGCAGCTCAATATCAATCAACCAATCCAACCAGTTCTAACAATTCCCAATATTTCAACCAAGGCAACTCAATTTTCGAAACCAACATGATCCGTCATCCCATCCAACATTATAACATCAAAATTTCCCAAATATCTATTCCATTCCAAAGCCTACCTTCCAACACATCTTATTCATTCCAACTATACTCGCGCAACACCAATAGGGACATCCTACGGTTTTCCAATAGTCAACTTAGCATACAATCAAGTCTCTACGGTCAGCTAATCTAAGCTAAACCAGACATTCAGCTAACCCATATGAGATGAGTAGCTATCAGGGACATACTTATCTCTTATCTTAGAGGCAACCAATTCTCAACATAGGGGCAACTCTATGGTCCGACCAACTTAGGGACATGGAACACCACTCCAATCTTATGAACTTATACCCAACACGGACAACTGAAGAACATAGCCAACCAATCTAAGACTTAAGCAACCAACAAACATTCTAGGCAACCAATCGACACTCTAGGCAACCAACTGGCAATCTAGGCAACTAGCCAACAATCTAGGCAACCAACCGACAATCTAGGCAACTAGCCAACAATCTAGGCAACCAACCGACAATCTAGGCAACTAGCCAATAATCTAGGGTCAAGTCTTTCTACCCGTACTCATACTCGAGTCATACCTAACGAAGTCTCATTCTAGACTTACCCGCAACCGACAAAATCTATCCGACAATTCTATCCAATAATTCTATCCCACAACTCTATGGGCCAATCTCAAAGCTATCATATAAAATTCCTCAATCGAGTATCCAAGATTTCAATTTCCAACTTGCATAGACATAGCATCTGTTCGATCCAACTTGTATCCTCATATCGTACTCAAATTGTCTATTCAATCGGGTCAACTATTCTGAATCATCATCCGACATTGTTATCTCAATACTTTATCACTTATGATCTCTTCCTACGGTCTCTTCATGACATAATCGTTTCCCACATTCTTAGATCATCGATACGGTCCGTACTCTCTTATCCAACAAAAATAAGGCAACTACACGATCATATTTCTTCCGAGGCATCATTTATAAATTTTCTAGCACCAACACGGTCATCTCTTAGCAAGTCACGTTAACCACCAATATTAGTTTTGTATCATCTCCTTCTGATTCCATAAGAAGATTTACTATTCATGTACCGATCCAATCTCTATGGCACCAATCATCTAGCATCATATATCGGTCATCTTAGTGGACATGACATAACTCATCGGCTAAGTCATAATCCAACAATTCTATATTCTACCAAACTTGCTATTCATGCGACAACAACATCCACCAACAGGGTCTATTACATATCGCTGCACCTCGATACTTGTTTGTATTCCAGCTATTCGACTCTCGTAAGGAGCATCTATTCTTTCGTACATCAAGGGACAAGTACCCATTCTTTATGCCTCAAAATAGTCAAGGGTCATAACTTGTTAATTCGGGACGTCAATTTCCTTCAAGCACACTGCACCACGTGCTAAGATCATCTATTCCACAAACCCATTCTCTAACTTTTCGATCGTCGATGCAACTCTCTGCATCTTTTAAATCATTCGCAACATCCTGATAAGCGTCTAACATTACCATCAGTTCTATCGATATCCAACATGCAATTTCTTTAACTCAATTCCAACATCGTTCAATATTCGGTCCATAGTTATTCCCGCAAAATCATTCGATAGCAACACCGTACTATCGTTACCAAGCCTACAATCCTTCTACCCAACTGATTCAAGTACTCGCCTGAATCTAAAATTCTTTTCTTTCCCAACCAAGGCATCATTTCATATTCTCAATTCTCTTATTACCCAAAATAATGCTAACCGACAAGGTCTAGCGATGGTTCATCTGAACACATCAAAATCTCACAACGGTCATCCAACTTAACAATCAAGGAACACGCCTAGCCAACATGTATCAATCGTAAGCTCAGCTACGATTCGATACCACCCACTACCTTATAGGTAAAGCAATCACAAAATCATAGACACATCAAGGGTCAAGGGACATCTTGTCACGACAAGGGTATATGTAATATACCACCCAGAGCTCAAGCCATTTCCAACACAATATTCCCTCGCATCAAACCGACATCCAACATGGACTATCCATCCTGCAGTGGTTATGCTGACCACAAATACCGACTCAAAATTCGGTCGATTCCCATTCACTGAAATCCATGCACATTCTGTTCCAACATACCATGCCATCACCCACTGTCGATTGCTGCATAACAATCGATTCAAAGAATCCCACACATAAGACATCCAGCATACATCACAAACTTACGCATCGCATCATTGTTATTCTTTTTGGTATCTTTTAGAAATTCAACAAAGCACACATATCACAGCCTACATATTTAGACTTATTGTATGGAACACCCAGTGAGAGGTTAGAATGATCAACGGACTTTCAGTTAAGGGAACAACATAGAATAGTTTGGAAGCAACACAGAACAATCGCAGAAGCACTATGAATCATCATAGAGGCAACTTTGATTTCATCGCGGAAGCAACTTTGAGTATTCGCGGAAGCAACTTTGATTCACCGCGGAAGCAACTTTGAATAATCGCGAAAGCAATCTTTGAATCATCGCGGAAGCAGCTTAGAATCATCTTAGTAGCAACATTGATTCGAAACAAATGAAATCCAAGGACGTAAAGCCGTGCTCTGATACCATTATGTCACGCCCCGATCCCGGAGGATCGAAAACTAGCCACTGGGCGTGATGCCGTACAAGTCTAGATTGCACTTGTACAAGGCAAAACCATTACAGTTCCTGGTAATTCTCAGAAAACATCGACAATGCAGCGAAACTAAGCAGATAAATTGAAGTCACACAATTTATATAGAAATGTATCTCTTTATTGATAATCAAAATGGATTACAAGACTTGCAGCGGAATACAGAGTTTACAACTGTTTACAAGACTTTGGAATAGCCAACTGAATGTATACACTTGCCCTCTAGGCTACAAATGAATATACCGACTTCTTTACAATGAACTTGCCAATATGGCTACAATCTCACTGGTATGACTGAGTTCCACTGTTCCATACATTATGTCCCGTATAGCAGAAGACATCGTCTTGAAAGAAGAGCTTCTGCACACCCATCCGATTCATCGATGCCAAGCACTGATTCACAGGATTTCCCCAAGCAAACACCTGTAATATTGCCCACAACGTGGGTCAGTACATCATCAATGTACTGGCGAGCGGTGCTGGCCCAACTCACCTAAGAAGACAACACTAAATAATCATGTTACAGAACATTATTATCAATGGTCTTTCTCGTTGCCTTAGGGTCAATTTCATGTTATAGCCGACAAGAAGTAAAGCATGCAAATCTCATAGCCAACATAATTTAAAGCATGCAGTTATCACCCTTTGGTGATTCTTACCCACGGTCGTGTAGCCATCCCTGTACATTTATAATACTTACTCTGCCTGCACAAGACATTGTTAGAAACAATATCATGATTCAATATGAATATCACCGTTCAGGTGATTCTTACCAACAGCCGACATCCTTCCCTGTATTTGAGTAATAACTTACTCTGCCTGCATAAGACATCATTAGCACCTGACCTATCTATATGAAGGTCACTGGCGACACGCCATCCTGGACCGTCTTACTGGTACAACGGCGCCCTTTCAGTGCAGGTAGCTAGCCTCACTGCAAGTCCCGTTTACCGATGCCAGTACGTCGGCACATTCCTTGTTTCCCCCTAGGACGAACCGGGTTCCATGGCCCAGGAATACCGTTCGAGGAAACTACCTTGTCGACAAGTTGTCCATGACCATGCAACTATATGCAACTTATCTAAGAAGAAAACATATAATGCATGATAAGGAAAACTAAGTAATTCAGCCACCATTCTCATTCATATTACCATCTTGCCATCTAGCCATCTTGCCTTGAGCCAATGCTCATATTATCCTCTACCCATCCAGGGTCTTAGTGAAACCAACATTCTACATCGACACAGGATAATAGAATGTTGTTTTCCAATCTCTTTTGCCATCTCTTTCCAACCAACTCAATGTACTTACCGCCCAATCTTGGGACTTAGCATATGTTTAGCATACATTCATTCGAATGCAAATTTAAGCATACTCACTGCCCAGTTCTTGGGTCTTAACATCTGTTTTACCATCTATTCATTGAGCCAAAGCTCGATATACTCACTGCCCAAGTATTTAGGACTTTGCCTTCACCTGTCATATAATTCATCGCAACAGCGTACAAGCATACAATTCATTTAGCCACAACAGTTTACGTTCATGTGATTATTATCTTTCATTATCTTTCTAAATTCCATGCAATGTGTTATTGAACAAACTCAACTAGAAACATAGCATACTCATCCTTATTTTAAGCATGAAGCTAAAGGATCTTTGAAGGGTTCAACACTACTCACATTCATAGAACGATTCCGCCACGATCGCATAGTCTTCCAAGCGATCCTTCGCATAATCCCAAGTCCAACAAGGCTTCATCGAACCAACCATCCATCATAAGGCATCTTGCGGGTCGGGGCGTTACAGTTACTAGCAAGATGTAATGAGATTATCCCAACAGCCACAAGCCCTGCAGACCATCCGGCTATCCAGGTCGAATTTCCGTTTATGGAGAATGCAACATGCAATGGTGTGCTGAAAATGTGCCATACTCGTCGGTAGGCTACAAGTCCACTAATGCGCCCAGATAACGGGATTGCCTGTAGCTGGAAATCTCTTCATATCTACTGAATTATTCTAGTTTATTAACCTTAGTCAATTACTGTAGGTATCCCTGACCGTGGTACTTAGGGATCCCTGTCCTAGACATGATGCAAACATTACCGGTTTATTTTGTACAAACACAATCACCCACGATGTCTAGGCCATTCAATTCTGTCATGACATGCTAGCCGTCGCAACAGCATTCGAGATATATATATCATGACAAATTACTGTCAAGAGTGCGCCACGATGGGTCACTATCATGTCATGTCATTATTTAAAATTAACATTAATCTGGTATAAGCGTGTGTACAATAACTAAATATAAACAGGGTGCAAGAGTTGTGGAGGAATCATGCGGCTCAGGAAGACGGGACATAACTTCCACATACGAACTCAATTTAAGGTGCTCCAGAGATATTCGGAAAGGTAAGACAAAGATCTAAAACTTTTATGTTTTAAGTTTTTCAAAATTCTGGCTAGAAAATAGCTTAACTTGGCAAAAACAGTCATTCTGCACACTTTTTAAGCCAAAATTCAATTATGCGTAAAATATGCAAAAGGGGAGGGTTCCAACGTAAAATTTCACATTCTGGATACAATCCAGCATAAAATACGCAATTTCAGGGTTCCCTGCCTAAAATATTACATTCTGGATATAATCCAGCGTAAAATATGTAATTCCAGGGTTCCCTGCGTAAAATATTACATTCTGGATACAATCCAGCGTAATTTACGCAATTCCAGGGTTCCCTGCGTAAAATATTACATTATGGATACAATCCAGCGTAATTTACGCAATTCCAGGGTTTCCTGCATAAAATTTCATTTTACGCAAGCCTTCCTGCGTAAAATTTAATTTTACGCTAGCTTCCCTGCGTAAAATTTCATTTTACGCCAGAACCAGATTCTTCAGCCGACATGAAAATTCAGAAAACTTGTTTTGGCCATAAAAACTTCATTTTAACTCGAAATGAGGTGAATCAAAAACCAAATTCACACAAAATTTCGTGCTCTTGCTCATGGAACTATTAGTTTTCGAAAATAACTAGTTTTAGTAGATCAAAACCAAGAAAACTCTATGAACTCAAGGTTAAAATGTAGATCTAGAAGAATCTATCCATCAAAATTAAAAACTTCAAGTTCTAAAGAGGTTTATAATCATGTAAATAAAAGAATGGAACAATAAAAATCAAGATCTCTCAAGAAGCAAGTTGCACTTGCCTAAACCTCTTGGTAGGTGGAGAGCAACGGTGAGGAAGAAGAAGAGTGAATGATGAGAGAGAAAGAGGTTGGGGTTAATAAATGAGGATGGTGGTGGTAGGTAGGGGTTCACCTTGGTTCATGATGGACCAATTAAACCAACACAAGCCGAACCAACCCAATCCTTCTCCCATCTGAATAAAACCAGGCTCCACTTAATCGAAATAAATCCATGAACGATAAATGACAATTAAACCACAATGCTAAATATGAAAATAAACCACAACTAACTAATCAAAGAAAATGAGAAATACGGGTCAGAAATACGAACACGTATAAAATACGTATCACGAATTTCGGGGCACTACAATCCCGATCTACGTGTAGACTTTTTTCGGATCAATATGACCTAAAAGCACTCGTCACTGAGGCTCACAAGATCCTCAGTAGGCTATTGTCCCCAGTACCGTGTCATGGGACCAAGGACAATCATTAACAATAGCCAGAACTCTGCTACAGAGATAAAGGCTCATTGTGAAACATGCCACAATAGAATAAGTCTGATACTATAGTCAAGTTCTCCCCACCCCATGTCTAGTATCTATCAATGTCAAGTCTATACAGTCATTACTATAACAAAAACAATGAACAATCTAGTAAACTACTATGAAGTCAATACCATGAATACTCATGTAACCTCACATCATGAATGTGTCGGTGTCCTGTGGTCATTCATGTCAATGGACACGTCAATATGTACGCAATACGTAATGTCAATACTCCGTGCCATCATCATGATATCGGTACCCATCTTCAAAAAGGAAACTAAGTATCGACGATCCTATGTCATGTTAATGCTAACAAAATAATCAACAGAAAAATAAAAGAAACAATCCATAACCAAGGCAAGGTATACTTACCTGTAATCGCTGTCTGAGTGTATGCATGACCAACTCCAATGTCTTCGTAACTCCCGCCAAGTTCACCTATAATAAATATTCTATTATTAATACTCTCTTTCGACTTACCATATATAGACTTTCCATATTTAAACTATATTAATATCTATACCTCAAAAGTCGTCATAATGTCGATACTACACCATACAACATATAAAGTACCAACTTTTCCTATGAAAATAATTTATAACTAATATAAATTAATAATTTAATTTTCGAAAAAATACTTATAAATATTTTTATATCACTAATAATATTATTCTATTGGTGGAAACTCAATCACATTAACCCTATGTCAATACTATATCATTAATACCACGTTTGGCCCACTAACTGAGTCCCGAAACAATAAATAATTAAAAATATTTAATTCTGGAAAAATTGCATAAAATAGTTAAAATAATGTTTTGTCATCAAACATTGCTCAACAAATATTTTAGTAAAGGTATATGAAGTATCAAAGCCTTTGGATAAAAGGAACACATGATTTTCGGAGTTACGATATTATGAAAAATGTCAAGATTTTAAATAAATAATAAACAAAAGCAAAACACAGCAAAATTATATTCGTTGAAAATTTCTTGATGTCTAGTTTCTTACCAAAATTATTTGGAAGATCGAATCAGCCCAAAAATAGGTAAAAATCTACTCATAACAGATCTGGTCTGTTTTGGACACCCTGTCATAAAATGGATGCTCCGGCCGAACCATTTCAAACTGTATGGTCCAACGATTAAAAAACAAAGTAGACACATAGATAAAACTTTTAGCTTTGGTTTGAATTCAACCAGACTAGAATAAAGTAGATGAAACCTACTATAGAAGTTGACTAACATGCTGTAACTTTCAGACTTGGACTTCGGAAAAGTTTCGACCAAAGAGACGTGTTGTGAACCTCTCTAATGACCGCGAGATGACTTCTATGCTTGCTAGGATGGAAGAGGACGTCGAAAGGGTCCTGAAAGTGATGGTGATCGGCACAAAAATCGAGAAAATAGGGTGATAGGGGTCGGCCAAGCACTTGTAGTCGTCAGAATAGGGGTTCGACCGCGTGGGTTATGGGGGTCTTTGGTAAGGTTTGCGGCAATGATGAGGGGGAATTAAGTTAGGGTTTTGATGGTATTTATGTTAGGGATTGTTTGGCTTTGGTTTGGTTTAATTTGGTTAGGGTTTGACCCTCCAAAAGATGGCTATGGTAATTGGATTCCATATTTAGAGAGGTGCTTTGACTAAAGTCAAAGATAGGGAATATAATGCATATGGCTGCAATTTAATTTTAAAAAATCAATTAAATATTTATATAGTTAATTTTGGAAACCTTAGATAGGCTCTAATAAGTGGGGTTGGCAAGATTAGAGTCCAAACATGCTTTCTAGTTAAATTGAACCCGAAAAGTCAACTAATGGGTCTCATGTGCCATTTGTAAATAAATATCACATGGGAAATCGAGGGTGGCATACTATTGGCATGTGTGTCGTAGGCTCAAAATGGGTCAAAATCATATAATTGGGTCAAATAGTTTTGATCTATGTCGAGTCCCGAACTCAAGTTGAAAGTTAGGTCTAGAATTACGATAAACGATTAAATGGCCTAAAAACCCGAAGTTGTACGAAGTCAAAAGATTGTTAGGGAATAAATTTGGATGGGACATGATATATCACATTGAAGGTGGACTTGTCTAGAATTGAAATATGAAATTAGATTTGAAAAATCGATATTTTTGTGCTTCAAAAATCAAAGTTACGTTAAAGTACTACTATAGTCATTATTGACTTAAAATATAGTTTAATATTAAAATATACATATTAAATAAACAAAAATAATATAAAATAAATTTTAAAATTAAGAGGGCTTACATCCTACCCACCTTAGAAAATTTTGTCCTCGAAATTAAAATAACACTACCATGCAAAATCTATAACATAAGAATAATTAAGCTAAATTTTACCAGAATCCGTAAATAGATAGGAATATCGCTCCCGCATGGAATCTTCTCGCTCCCAAGTAAATTCTTCTGGTAAATGGTGCTTCCATGCAACCCGAACTAATATAATCATCTACCTTCGAAGCGTATTCTCACTAGTATCCAAGATACCAATCGATTGTTCCTTGTATGATAAAGTGGATCCTATTATGATCTTGGAGTGATCGACCACATGACTGGGATCAGTCACATACCTCCTCAACTGTGAGACATGGAACACGTCATGCACTCCCTCCAGTGATGGGGGTAATGCAAGACAATATGCCACCTCTCCTACACCCTTAATGATATCGAATGGTCCAATATACCTTGGACGCAACTTCCTTCTACTCCCGAATCTAATGGTGCCTTATGTCAGTGAAATACTCATAAATACATGCTCTCCTTCCTTGAATTCCAATGGTCGACGATGCGTATCTATCCAATGCTTCTATCAGTCTTAAGCTGCTTGAAGATGACTCTAAATCAGCTTCACTTTCTTACCTGTCTGCGTCACTAGCTCTGGTCCAAGTATTTGTCATTCTCCAATGTTGCTCCAACATACTAGAGATCTACACTTCCTCTTATACAATGCCTCGTATGGTGCCATCTATATGCTAGATTGGTGACTGTTATTATAGAAAAATTCCACCAAGTGCAAGTGGTCTTTCCAAGAACCTCCAAAGTCTAACATACATACTCTCATCCGGCCCTGCGGGTCAATGCAGACCCGAGTCTCTGAGCCGCCAGCCCTTTATATATATATATATATATATATATAATATATATATATATATATATATATATATATATATATATATATATATATATATATATATATATATATATATATTGTAGAATAGTTAAACCCTAATTATTCTCAGCCAATTTTGAGGAAATTTGATCTTGGAGAATCTCGACTTCTGGAAACGATTGCCGTAAACTCCAACGTGCTTTTCGTGCGCCGTTTTTTTTATTAGAAGCGTATTGAGGTATAATTTCGAATATATAATTTATTTTAGGAATTATGAACCTAAATTTTTGGAAAATTCGTAGAGTGCTAGTTGTCCGAAATTTGACACATTTTGGTATTTTCGAGATTCCGGAAGAACCAGGAATCCAAATTACGAACCGTTTGAAGTTTTGGAAAGCTAACACAGAGCTCTACGAAATAATTTTTTAATAGAAATTATTTAGTTCATCCAGTATTTTTATTAATTCATAGAACTTAGTTTTGTGAATAAATCATCAATTTAGTCATGGATAGCCATAACGGCGATATCTTTTGACCAAAGCGGGATTTTGTGGCACGGTTAATTCCAGTGCACTCGTGGCACTGAAAACTACTAGGGTGCACACTCAAGTCGTAGTGTTTGTGTCATTTGACTATTTAGTCATCGATGTGCCTCAATTTGCGTGCCACTGATTTCGAATTGGAAACCTTAATCTTTCTTGGCAAAAATTTAGTGGTTAATTTTAATTCCAGAATTATAATAGAATAAATTAGGTTTTCAGATGATTTATTTTAGAATTAAATAGGATTAGTTATGTTAAACCAATAGCCACTCTTTAGGATTTTTAGAGTGGGATTTTTATAATATAACTTATGATTATTTATTTGTCGGGGTAGATCGGTCGACGTCGTGAGTTGCGACTTTATCCTTTTCCGAGCAAGGCAAGTATCACTATGACCTATGTTGTCTTTATTTTATGTTGCATGTTATTATTTTTCTTAAATAGATAGTCTTATCTTCTATACCATTGGTGCACGAGAGTTATACTTGTTACCATAACCATACATGTTCACCTAATGTTTTCGTTCAATGTTCTATCTTCAATGTTCAATGTTCAATGTTTAAAGTTAAATTTAATGTTAAAGTGATCATGCTTACTTATGAGAGAGTCGGGAGGAGGAATATAACTAGTATGCATGTGGTCTACGCAATGTACAATTTTTCCCCAAATATCAATGTTGATAGCAGTCGTTGCACCTCACGTACCGACTGCCGGATATCCTAACCCGTCCACATGCTGAACACTTGTATTCTAAAACACACAGTACACGTGATTTATTTCGTGTTGACATTTTGCCCAGAGGTTTGTCTTATATTCATCATTCTCTTATATTGTCTTCGTGTTTAATTATACCTTCAACTGTTCCACATCATAATTGTACTCTCAAACTGTTTTCCAATGTATATAGGTCTCTTTTGTATCATGTTATATTTATCCTTTCCTTCCTGCTATTCTGCGTGCTTGTATATTATATTGTGTAGTGTAGTGTAGAGTTATAGTGATCTTGCTCCAATCCTGACTGGATAACTGTTTTTCAGCTTTAGACGACATGGTTTGTCCCGAGATTTATGGTGCGTATCTTGGTGACACTGACGTTACCAATGTGCCGGTTACTTCTACTGATGCGGAGTAGCATATTTTTTTCTTATGCTTTTTCGTGTTATTCTTAGCTAGTGAGCTTAGCAAACTTTAGTTTCAGTGGTTTTATATTTATTTTAGCAAGTTTGTTCCCGAGACTAGCTAAGTTGTAGTGGGTCTTTCTTTACATTATTTATTGAGACTTGAGTTTAATCTTTTGTTATAACTTAGTTGTGGATGATAAATGTGGACTGTGTACTTGTATGGATAATGCTTATCATAGACAACGTACTACTGCGGACACTACAGCGTAGGCTGGGCTTGGATACGTCTCGTATCCGAAAAGCGGATGCGGGTCATGACAAGTTTTTATGGTGGCCCATGTAGGTCAGGTTTCGCATAAGGTTGCGAACACATAGTTAGTACTTCAACTTAGTCGTACTAGCTGTGAGTCCGCGAATAGAATTGAAGATAGGATTTAGAATAACTTTTAGGAGAGGTTCACATCATCCATAAATAGGATTAGGCTTTTAAAGATCTCTTTTGCATGCCTTGATACGTTCTTGATCTCTATCTTGACTTTAATTACTCCTAGATTTGCATCTTGATTGAATCTTCCTACAGTCTAATAATTTTCCTTATTTACAGCCAATAGATTCTCAAGACAGAAACACTGCTTCCATGAACGCCCCATCAACTGCAGGTGGATCTTCCACAGACGGGTCCCACCGACACATGGGGACCAATTTACTTATCTGGGCGAGACGTCATAGCCGCAGACCTCAAGATTTCGCTAAGATGTCATTCTACTACCTCTACAGTTCCCTCTGTAGACTCAACCACCAGCACCTATTCTACATCCAGTACCTGTTCTGCCTCCAGCACCTGTAGTGGACAATGCTACGTTCCTTGCAATCTTCCAGTAGCTTTTCGCTTCCCAGACGGAGCAGGCCAACATCTTTCGCGATACCTTGAGGGAGACTCTTCAGACTAGAGATGCTCCCCGATCGCGCCCTGAAACTTTCAAGAATTTCATGGATCTTAGGCCCAGGGAATTCAAGGGGACGAAAGGGATTCTCTACGCGGATGAGTGGTTAGAGAACGTGGATCGATGTCTTCGGATGGCTCGAGTTCTTGGAGACCTGAAGATTGAAACGGCCAGCATGCAGCTTTACGACATCGTCCGCACATGGTATAGAGATGAGCCCCGGTTTACCGCACCATACGTGACTTGGGAGGAGTTCAAGGAGCTGTTCAAGAAAAAGTTATATCCCGACGTAGCCCGACAGGAGTTGGAGAGTGAGTTCGACAGCCTAGAGCAGGGCAATCTCACCATTGACGAGTACACTGCAGAGTTTTTCCGCCTCAGCTATTTCGCAGATAACATGACACCTGCAGGCAAAGCCAAGAAGTTCAATAAGGGATTATCACATGAGATTTGCCTACCATCGCTACCAGTCAAGCCACAACCTATAAAGGGATCTTGAAGGTCGCACAGGCGGTAGAGAAAAAGTTGAAGTGCAAGCAAAAGAGAGACCGAGACGCATATGGAGGAGGCAGCAGCCAATTGGGATCGATGAAGCGATCTAATACTCCAGGAAAGACTGCAGCACAGCAGTATCAGCAGCAACCCTATTTCCAGCAGCAGCAGTTTCAACCTTCGGGTAGAGCCCCAGCACCACAGCAACAGAGACAAAACTCCTCGACCACCAATTGTACTTTTTGTCAAAAGACAGGACATCATTGGGATGGATGTAGGATGAGACTAGGGCTTTGCCTACATTGTGGATCACCTAACCATAGGGTAAAGGATTGTCCCTCAGCCCCTCCTTTACAAGCCCATAGGACAAGAGAGCACCAACAGCTAGGACAAGCATTTGTGGCTGTAGCACGACCCCAAGGGAAAGGTAACACGTATAGCTTTTCTTAAAGATTTTTATTATTATTGATAATTGAGGTACATGCTTAGTATGCCCTAGTTAGCTTTAGATATTATTAACTTTAGCTTCTATTTGATTTACCTTTGAATAATGACCATTCCAAGACTTACCCTAACAATTGTTATTAGATTGCCATAGAAGATAGCTTGCATATATTGCTATAATTATGTATAAATTTGTGTATTTAATTTTTGAGGACAAAAATATTTTAAGGGGGTTGGTTGTAGCATCCGCTACCAAAATTTTCTATTTTGATTAGTGATAAGTTAATAAATAACACTAGGAAAGTTTTGGGAATTTTTGGTAATTCTTAGATATTTTTACTACAGTATTAGTATTATTTTGAAAGACTTTTAGGATTTTTTGAGGGCACTCAAGGTCATTCTAGCGGCTAAACATTTTGTTTGGGCTCTGGAAGGTCAAAAGAATTCTCATAATATTTTTGTTTTTTATGGAATTATTTTGATAATTTTAATATAGAAAAACCTATTTTCTAGGTTTTCTAGAATTTATTGTGCTAGTATATGAGCAAATATTGACCCCAAATATTTATTTAGGGTTTATTATGCTATTTTATACTTTCTAGAATTTTTCCATAATTTTTTGAATGTTTTTATTATTTATTATAATTTTCGTAAGCAAAACTGAATTAGAAACTGTTTTCTGGTAATTATAATTCATTTTCTAATTAATAATCCAGTCAGCAGGCCTGGCCCACTGGCCATTCACTGCACAGTCAGGCGCTGGGCCCGTCCGTCAGCCATCCGGCCCTGCGGGTCAATGCAGACCCGGGTCTCTGAGCCGCCCGCCCTTTATATATACACATAATAGTTAAACCCTAATTATTCTCAGCCGATTTCGAGGAATTTTGATCTTAGAGAATCCTGACTTCTCGAAGTGATTGTCGTCAACTCCGACGTGCTTTTCGTGCGCCATTTTTTTGTTGGAAGCGTATTGAGGTATACTTTCTGAATATATAATTTATGTTTATGAATTACGAACCTAAATTTTTGGAAAATTCGTAGAGTGCTAGTTGTCCGAAATTTGACACGTTTTCGTATTTTCGAGATTTCGGGAGAACCAGGAATCTGAATCACGAACCGTTTTAAGTTTCAGAAATCTAACACAGAGATCTACGACATATTTTTTTTAGAAATTAATTAGTTCAACCAGTATTTTTATTAATTCGTAGAACTTAGTTTTGTCAATAAATCATCAATTTGGTCATGGATAGCCATAACGGCGATATCTTTTGACCAAAGCAGGATTTTGTGGCACGGTCGATTCCACTACAATCGTGGCGCTGAAATATACTAGGGTGCATACTCAAGTTGTAGAGTTTGTGTTGTTTAACTATTTAGTCATCGATGCGTCTCGATTTGCGTGCCACGGGTTCCGAATTGGAAACCGTGATCTTCCTTGGCTAAAAATTAGTGTTTAATTTTAATTCCAGAATTATAATAGAATAAATTGGGTTTTTAGATGATTTATTTCAGAATTAAATAGGATTAGTTATGTTAAACCATTAGCCACTTTTTAGGATTTTTAGAGTGGGATTTTCATAATCTAACTTATGATTATTTATTTGTCGGGGTAGATCGGACGACGTCGTGAGTCGCGACTTTATCCTTTTCCGAGCAAGGCAAGTATCACTATGACCTATGTTGCCTTTATTTTATGTTACATGTTATTCTTTTCTTAAATTGATAGTCTTATCTTCTATACCTTTGGTGGACGAGAGTTATACTTGTTACCATAACCATACATGTTCACCTAATGTTTTCGTTCAATGTTCTATCTTAAATGTTCAATGTTCAATGTTTAAAGTTAAAGTTAATGTTAAAGTGATCATGTTTACTTATGAGAGAGTCAGGAGGAGGAATATAACTAGTATGCATGTGGTCTACACAATGTACAATTTTTCCCCAATGTCAATGCTGATAGCAGTCGTTGCACCTCACGTACCGACTGCCGGATATCCTAACCCGTCCACATGCGGAACACTTGTATTCTAAAACACACAGTACATGTAATTTGTTTCGTGTTGACATTTTGCCCAGAGGTTTGTCTTATATTCAACATTCTCTTATATTGTCTTTGTGTTTTAATTATACCTTCAACTGTTCCACGTCATAATTGTACTCTCAAACTATTTTCCAATGTATATAGGTCTCTTTTGTATCATGTTATATTCATCCTTTCCTTCCTGCTATTCTGCATACTTGTATATTATATTGTGTAGTGTAGTGTTATGGTGATCTTGCTCCAATCCTGACTGGATAACTGTTTTTCAGCTTTAGACGACTTGGTTTGCCCTAAGATTTATAGTGCATATCTTGGTGACACCGACGTTACCAATGTGCCGGTTACTTCTACTGATGCGGAGTAGCATATTTCTTTCTTATGCTTTTTCATGTTATTCTTAGCTAGTGAGCTTAGAAAACTTTAGTTTCAGTGGTTTTATATTTATTTTAGCGGGTTTGTTCCCAAGACTAGCTGAGTTGTAGTGGATCTTTCTTTAAATTATTTATTGAGACTTGAGTTTAATCTTTTGTTATAACTTAGTTGTGGATGATAAATGTGAACTGTGTACTTGTATGAATAATGCTTATCATAGACAGCGTACTACCGCCGACACTGTGCGGCGTAGGCTGGGCTTGGACACGTCTTGTATCCGAAAAGCGGGTGCGGGTTGTGACAGGTGTCGTGTCGGCCAATACTCCACGGTAGCTATCTTTTTCGGATCAACTGAAAGTCCTTCTCCCAAAACGATATGGCCCAGAAATGAGACACTGTCTAAGCAAAAGTCATACTTACTAAGCTTGGCATACAACTTCTCCTTCCTCAATACTCCCAATACAACTCTAAGATGCTCCTTGAAAAAAATAAGCCATGGAGAAAAAAGGAATAAAAGTGTTTACTACAGTAGAATTCTAATACGACTAGTCATACCATTCTATTGTAGGTATAGTATTATCAACCTATTCAATGATACCCGTCAATTCACTCTTAGCAATTTCTTAAGCTCTATGCATCCAGTATCCAGGCACTCATATTTGACTCATAATCTCACCAGGATTCATCTCTAAGAAACTTATCCATTTCTAGCTACGCAACATAACAATCACAACAATAATCTAGTTTAATTATATTCTATAATATAACTATAAGGTTTTTCTATTTTGGTCATTTAATAAGTAGAATGTAATGGGAACCTAAGGCTGGATCAAATGAACCTATATACCAACTTCAAACAACGGTAGGGTCAAGCAAAGAAGGAAGGTTTATCAAATTATTTTCAAGAATGGTATGAGGCAAAACAAGATGCATAGGACATAGTCTAGGTAAGACTCAAGAACCACATATTTATGTGATTATGTCATGTGAAGTTACTGCCACGCCAGTGTGCATCTAGCTGCAAATAACTTCCTTGTTCCATAATACGATGGATGACTGTAGTGCACATCTACCATGCCAAGTAATTCAGGTTCTTGAGCTTATCTTAGCCAAATCCATGAAATATTGTTGAATTAACTTTTTACTAAAATATAGGAGAAGAGATCAACTTGCATAGGATATGGTTCAAGTAGAATTCGAAAAATATATGTAGCCATGATGCTTTTATCTGAAGTCCTGCCTCGCCAGTATTTCTCTGGCTGTAAAATTTTAATTTTGCAATACAAGGATAAATATAATTTTTTTAACTTTTTCTTGAACCAATCCATAAGACACTTTCCAATAACTTAGCGAAAAGGAACAAGAAGAATTACTTAAGAAGTCAACATGGAAGGGTTTAGTCAAATCTCGAGTAGGAAAGAACATAAAAGCAATCATGTTGAGAAAGAAGATAACATGAAAATGATCTGAAGAATCTTAGAGTAGTCTATAATCCTAGTTGTGGATTTATCCCCAAGTCCTATTCCTCAATCGGTTGCAGGCTCGCTGTAGTATGACTATTCTAGGTATCACCACGACTTCACACAATTCGCGAAGACTCGACCTGTACTTATGGCTTCAAGTGTATGTGTCCACGCTTTCCTGATATGATAGTAAGGGGAAGATACTTCTACTACGAATATTCGTCTTACTAGCATAGATAAATAAGGATTACGGTAGAACATAATCAAACTGGATGCAAATCAAACAGTCAAGTGAGAGTTCAAAACAAAGTCAAGGAAGGTATCAAGTACGTGGATGAGATCCTATGGGTCTTTCCTATTCTAATTGCAAGCTCACATCAGTACAGTAACGTAACCAAGTGATTTAACGTAGACCTGCATGGACTACCACAAAATCATATAACACCCCATTCCAAAATACGTAGGACCAGATATACGAATATATGTCATGGTACAGATATGAAAAATATGATCTAAGATAATCTGATGTATCTGGTCTATGTGCTATGCAAGTGTGAATAATTCCTAGAATATCAGACCTCGCCACTAAGGCTCACAAGATCCTCAATAGGCTATTGTCTCTAGTACCGTGTCATAGGACCAAGGTCAATCAATAACAATAGCCAGAATTCTGCTACAAAGATAAAGGCTCACAGTAAAACATGCCATAATACAATAAGTCTGATATTATAGTCAAGTTCTCCCCATCCCTTGTCTAGTATCTATCAATGTCAAGTCCATACAGTCATCACTACAACAATAACAATGAACAATCTAGTAAACTACTATCAAGACAATACCAAGAATACTCATGTAACCTCACATCATAAACGTGTCGGTGTCCTGTGGTCAGTCATGTCAATGGACACGTCAATATGCATGCAATGCCTAGTGTCAATATTCGGTGCCATCATCATGACATTGATACCCATCTTCGAAACGGACACTAAGTATCAACGATCCTTCGTCTTGCTAATGCTAACAAAATAATCAGCAAGAAAATAAAAGAAATAATCCGTAACCAAGGTAAGGTACACTTGCCTGTAACCGATGTCTGAGTGTATGCCTGACCAACTCCAATGTCTTTGTAACTCCCGCCAAGTTCACCTATAATAAATATTCTATTATTAATAATCTCTATTGACTTACCATATATAGACTTTCCATATTTAATCTATATTAATATCTATACCTCAAAAGTCGTCATAATGTTGATACCTCACCATACAACATATAAAGTACCAACTTTTCGTATAAAAATAATTTATAACTAATATAAAGTAATAATTTACTTTCTGGAAAATACTTATGAATATTTTTATATCAATAAGAATATTATTCTATTGGTGGAAACGCAAGCACATTAACCCTATGTCAATACTATATCATTAATACCACGTTTGGTCTACTAATTGAGTCCCGAAAAAATAAATAATTAAAAATATTTAATTCTACAACAATTACAAAAATAGTTAAAATAATTTTTTATCTTCAAACCTTGCATAACAAATATTTTAGTAAAGGTATATGAAGTATCAAAAAGCCTTTGGATACAAAGAACACATAATTTTTGGAGTTACTATATTACATCAAATGTCAATTTTTTAATAAATACTACACAAAAGCATAACATAGCAAAAAAATGTGTTGGAAATCTCTTGATGTCTAGTTTCTTACCAAAATTATTCGGAAGATCGAATCGGCCCAAAAATAGATAAAAATCCACTCATAATAGATCTGGTATATTCTGGACACCCTAACGTAGAATGGACGTCCAGACCAAACCGCTTGAAACTATATGGTTCAGCGACCAGAGAATGAAGTAGACGTATAGAGAAAACTTTTATTTTTAGTTTGAAGTCAACCAGACAAGAAAAAGTAGATGAAACCTACTCTAGAAGTCGACTAACCTGCTGTAACTTTCAGACTTGCACTTTGGAGAAGTTTTGACCAAAGAGACGTGTTTTGCACCTCTCTAATGGCCGCAAGATGACTTCTACGCTTGCTAGGATGGAAGAGGACGTCGAGGGGGTCGAGGGGATATAATGCACATGGCTGCAATTTGATATCCAAAAATTAATTAAATATGTATCTAATTAATTTTACCAACCTTAGATAGGCTCTAACAAGTAGGGTTGGCTAGGTTAGGGTCCAAACATAGTTTCTAATCAAATTAAACCCAAAAAGTCAACTAAATATGGGTCTCGTGTGCCACTTACAAATAAATAGCACATGAAAACTCGATTGGGTGACACACTATTGGTATGTGTGTCGTAGGCTCAAAATGGGTCAAATAGTTTTGATGTCGAGTCCCGAACTCAAGTTGGAAGTTAGGTCTAGAATTACGGTAACAGTCAAATAGCCTAAAATGATCCAAAGTTGTGCGAAGTCAAAAGAATATTAGGGAACAAATTTGGATGGGACATGATATATCACATTGAAGGTGGACTTGTCTAGAATTCAAATATGGAATTAGATTTGAGAAATAGATATTTGTTGTGCTTCAAAAATCAAAGTTACGTTAAAGTACTACTACATTCATTATTAACTTAAAATATAGTTTAATATTAAAATATCCATATTAAATAAATTAAAAAAATTTAAAAATCAGGGGACTTACAAAAATCTCTGCTCTACTGGTATCTTGTCGTTGCACACAACTCGGAGGGACTGAACCTGACTTAGCACTTGCTAGAGCACAAAAAGGATGAACAACAAAATGGAAAGAGAGTGAGAGATTTTATGTGAATGAAAGATTTCATGTCATTGTGTAATCCTCCAAACTTTTCATGGATTTTATTTTAAATAATTTGTTTTGAAATCATTTTGTTATAATTTTATAAGTATAGTCTTAGTCTTGCTTAAATTTTGTTATGCACACTGACTAGACAATATGACACGGCTAGTGCAGTCAAGTGCCTTGACTAGCATAATAGCTGTAGGTGTCACTAGATTTATTTATTTTAATATTCTTTTGATTAAAATTTATCAAATCATAATTTGGTTACATTCCGTTTTAAATATTTACTTATTTATTATCCTTTAAAGAAAAGGGATTTTGATTTAATTTATGTAATAATAGTAGCGGAAGTGTACATACCTCCAATCTAAGATATCCTGTACTACTACTACTACTACTATTATTATTTTTCTTCTTCTTCTTCTTCTTGGTCATTTGATAATTTAATAGTAGATGATTTTTAACATATATAAGTATAAATATATGTGTATAATACCCTACAACTAGGAAAGTGCTGCAAAGATACATTGCAAAAATTTTAGATTTTTCTAAAAAATATTTTACAGATTTTTTTTACTACTTAAAGCTTTTTTCTGAATTGAGTATGCATTTTTTCTTCTGAATTGAGTATTTTCTGAATTGAGTATACATATAAATATAAATGTGTATACATATATATATTTGGGTGTGTGCCTAATATATTTTATACTATATATGTATACATACCAAGTGTATATATACCTTAAAATTTTTTGTTAGATATATATTAGGATTTTTATTAGAAAACATTTTTCCTTGCTTATTTGTTTATATTAACCATAAGAAAAAAAAGAAAAAGAAAACCTCTGGACATCTCGCGAGATATTCACATATCTCGCGAGATAAAACCTTACAACAAACCCGATCGAACAGGTTCAAAGAGAAGATTTTCGGGATTTAATCTCAATCGAATTCTTCATCGCTTCGATCCAATTTTTTTCTATTGGATCCCAATCTGTTACGATCCGCACCCGCTCTTCGAATATGAAGCGTGTCCAAGTCCAGCCTACGCCGTAGTGTCGGCGGAAGAACACTGTCTAATACACAAGTCACGACAGTCTATTTCTCATCCACAAAATAATAAAGAATTAACTGAGACCAATGAATGTCAATAAAAGTGAACAATAAAGAATATAGACTGAATATTTCCAGAATTGAGTCACGTCCGGTGAACATAAATCCACTACCAATAGACAGTAAGAGAGAAGTACATGAAATAAACTAACTGAGTACAACTGCTAATCAAGGCAACCTCAACTGCAAGGCACCGTGGTCTGATGCTGACTCAAACCCTCTCATCTGCTCCTGGCTCAACTCGGCTAAACCTGAAGAGATCATCAAGACCTCAGAGGAGATAGCAAGATATATATAAACATGCTTATATAATAGTTTTATCATGCGTAAGAAATAAACAAGAAAGACAGAACAAAACAAGTGGCTAGGAACACGGACACTAGAACACTACGCATAAATAAACTGCCGGATGAACAATGAACATGAGATCAATAGAAAACCAAACCCTCATCCCGAGTGTGGACTCTCTGGTGCAAATGGTCAACCCTCATCCCGAGTGTGGACTCTCTGGTTGAGGAAACGATAATAAAGATTTAGCAGTTCAACTACACGTACTCATTCTATGAAACGACTCAAGCAAGGTACTGGTGAGAACAACTCCAAATGTGAACTACAAGGCTAAACGTGAAGACGGCTATATATCAATGAACAACTCACAGTATATAATATGAAGAGCACATGTCCATAAACAATCAAAAACTGGATAATGAAATATAATGCCTATGAATAAAACTGTAGAGGAAGGCAAGGCATACTTGCCTTAGGTCCTGAGCTGCTGGCACGGGTCACTTGCTGAGTCAAAGTCCCAAGAAACCTGTTGTATGAATTTTTCATATCAATACATTAATAAATCTATAATGAATCTACTTACTTTCTAGGTCTTTTTCCACAGGATGTTTAACCCAATAACTATATCCATTAACTACCATATTAGTTTCTAGGTTCATCTTCTTATATCCATTGACCACTACCTCACATAACTTCTAACTTTACTAACACTTACCCTTATCCCTATAATCTTTGTTTACTAACCCACACTATCCATTGTCACACATAGCAGGGATTCCTAACCATTCTCAGGGTTGTATATCTATGCATGCACTTTAGGTACCTACATAACTTGTTTGTCCTACTACTATCCTGCAGTTTGGTTGTAACCTATTTTTTCCTACTAGGCTTGCTTGTTGTCTGACGTAAGGCCTGTGTCTAACTGCTGTTTCACTATGTTGGTCAATACCTATACCTCTATGCTAGGATCCATGATTACATGAATGTACCCCTTGTTAACCGATACATGAAAGTATCTCTAGCTAACTGATACATTCATCTCATCCCCCATATATCAATACTGATATTATTTTAACACAGATATTGCTCGGGGAAGTTACTGTTACATGATATATAAGTGAATACACACAGCCCCAAGTCTGGACTGTCTCCTACATACTGGTTATCCTCCTTTGTATATATGGTCATGCTTACCGAACAAAATATAATACATGGTGACACCAAGAGTTAGATGGGTACAAGGGTCGAATAAGGTGTCAAGTGTCAAGTCTAAAGTTTGATACCAGAGTTTGGATTGGCATCAAGCATAAGGCTGATACTTAGTATCATTTGTCCGTCTAGTATTTGTTCCTCTAATCGGATATACTCAGATACTTGGGTACCAGGCTCGACATCAAGCTTTCACAATTTAATCAGCAAACAGGAACTACCACCATCCTGAATCTATGAAAAACTGTGAAATAACTTCACATGCCTGCGGTATTTGCCTACCCAGGCCATCCCACCTACAGAACATGCATATTGTATTATGCTATTGTGCCTAAAATGCACTTGCCTTTAAGGCATGGACCCCCATATCCTACCATAAATCCCTATAGGTTTTACGCAAACTTCAGAGCATACATAACTCCTTCAGACCAATACTGGGCTAATTATCTGGTTTAATGGATTGGTTGAACTTCTGTGCTATCTTGTACTTATAAGAGGCTAAAATTTGGCAAAGGGAGGATCATTACACTATAAACTATCCTTTCTTTCCCCAGTGGTTTACATAATCTTAAAGGCCAGTGCTAATATCTCTATTGGCAACAGATTCGTATCTCGATATCAGACTCGGATACTGATCGGTTATTTCACTATTGCAGACTCACCAAAAGCTCAGGCGATTACAAGGGCACCACACTCTACCATATTTCAATTTACATGTATATTGATGTTGGTCTACTACAAATAACCTCAGCAGAAATGTACTGTTTAAACATCCATCTCTTCAGATGAGTGTCATGATTCAACTCAGCCTCAAAACCTTAGAAAAGAGTGGAATCAACTCAGGCTTGAGAAATTAGAGGCCCTGGACTACAGAAATATAAGGGATCAACAACTGCGTGAATGATCTGTATAATTTGAAGACCGTTCAAGGAATGTTCCTCTAGCTTGGACTGGACCATAGAAATACAAGGGATCAAGTTGCATATGGGTGTTGTCCCTTTGTTAAGCTGGACCCAAATTGTGATACTAATATGCTCTATTTTGCTCCTCTTAAACAACTGTCTTGTTGACTTCCCTGTATCTTCCTACCTCTGTATTCGTCGCACCCATATGCAGGTATGCAGGTCCTAGACAAGGTATTGGTGTAATTGATATATATAGGGCATGATCTGATGTTGCCTACTACCTACTGCACGTATTACCATACACATGGTCAGGTATTCAGACACATGGATGTATCTTTATTGGTATACTACACACATGGCTCCTACTGTTGCAACGTGATATGAAACTCCCCAATCCTTTCTGTTCTGCATACAGGTACACACATAGGGATTAACACGCAAGGCTAATACACCCATGCCATCCTCCTACAGGCACATATCTCTATTGCACTCCGTTGCAGTTCATCCTTGAATGCTATGCTTACCCAAACCATGTACCCCCTACACTGGTCTGGCAGTATTGTATTATGCCGACAGGAAGGGTAGATATCTCGATTACACAACGTCTAGCCACACCATTTATACACTCCTCTAAATCATAATATACTACCATATGATTCCCTTACCTTACACTAACATAACTCAATTCATGTAGAAATAATCAATATGGATCTTTTACTATCTCCTAGACATAAACACAAATACCTGTACTACAGTTGAAGACAATATCAACTAAAACCCAGATTTAAGAATTAACTAATTTTGGACGAAGGGTGAAGGATTACCTGTAGTAGTACAAAAGTAGACCTTCCCGATCCCGAGAGCACCGGAGAGAAGATTGACACTTTAGGGTTTTAGGAAGAGGAGGTTCGGCTATAATCCTCCCTTTATATATTAGTGTATGATCTATTTGGGGGAGATAAGAAGAATTTGATTTGATCTTATCTAAGGTTTTGGTGAGGGTTATCTTGAATTCAAATCGAATTCAAATACAGGGGTTAGGGGTTCAGTTGAAAAAGAAAGATTTTGAATTAAGGACCTTTTGCACTAAGGTCCATGTCAATTCCTATATTACCCGTTTTGATCTTCTATTGAAAATTTAAGCAAAAAGAGAAAAATGTAACAAAAATGAGACAATAAAGAATGGTATAAATTTAATAAATAAGAGGAAAAATTGGTCAAGGGGTTTACAAATCTACCCCCCTAAACAAATTTCGTCCTCAAAATTTAATGAGCCGTGATCTACTAGAATGAATAGTCTGACTTAAACTGCTATATAAGTAATTAAATTTCTCTTAAATCAAAGTTTAATATAGGCCTATCTATACTACTGCCGATATCTACTGGAAGTTTCCGTCAGTTGCTCCTTGTGGTGTTGTCGCATCCTCCGTGATCATGGCATAAGCTTGTCCTCCCTGTGCGTCTGGTAATGGTGGGGCAGTCACATTTTTCTTCGGACAATCTCGAGATAGATGCTAGTTGGATCCACAAGTATAACACAACCCTAACCATCTACGACAATTTTCTTGGACATGGCCCCTCTTCTTGCAATATTGGCAGGTAGGAACATCTTAGACTTGATGTGGGGCTGCTCGTGGTTGCTGATGATGCTGTGGTACTGGGGTCTTATTTGGAACATTTGGACATTTTGCTGGTGCTGATTGGTCGTTGACTCCTCCGAATACATCTCGATTCCTCTTCGGCTTGTGGCTCAGCTCTTCTTCTGCCGCTTGTGCGACCTCCAGTATCTCCTCGTAAGTGGTGGATCAACTGGTGGCGATGGCTAGACGAATCTCATGAGATAGTCCCTTCTTGAATCGTCGCGCCTTGTCTTCAGGGGTGCTGACCAAGCTCTCTGCGAAGCGGCTGAGGCTAGAAAATGCTGATGTGTACTCGTCGACGGTGTGGTTGCCCTGCTCTAGGTGCTCGAACTGACTTACCAACACCTCTCGTGCTACGTATGGATAGAATTTCTTCTTGAACAGTCGTTTGAATTCTTCCCAAGTTACGTCTGGAGCAAAAAATCGAGGCTCGCCTTGGAACCACGTCCGTGCGATGTCGAAAAGCTGTCCACTAGCTGACTCGATCTTCAGATCTTCTGGGACTCGGGCCATCTTCAGGTATTACTCTATATTCTCTAACCACTCATCAGCATAGAGGATCCCCTCTGTCCTATGGAATTCCCTGGGCCTGAGGTCCATAAAGTTCTTGGAAGTTCTAGGGCGCTGTCGGACTGCATCTCTAATCTTAAGAGCCTCCCTCAAAGTGTCGTAGAACATGTTGGCTTTCTGCTGGAAGATCCTCAGGAGTGTAACATTGTCCAGTGCCGGTGGCGAAGGCAGAACAGGTGTTGGACACATCGTAGGTGCTGGATGCATCATAGGAGCTGGATACATCGCTGGTGCTGGGTGCATGACTAGTACTAGATGTGGAACGCGTGCTGGGTCCGGGACTTGTACTGGCAGTGGGATAGATGCTGGTGGCATAACGGGTGCTGGTAGTGGAGTCTGCGGAGGAAACTGCGGAAGTGGTGGGATGTCGTCTCTGTGGAATCTCGAGAGCTGCTGCTGTGGCAGATTGCCCATATGAGTGAGCTGGCCTCCTTGTGTTGGTGGGGTCATGTATATGAAAAATCCTCCTACAGTCGATGGAGTGTTCAGGCGAGCGTTGTTCCTGTCTTGAGAGTCCATTTTAACTATAACAAAAGAAAACACTTTAGCCATTGAAGAATTTCAAGCAAGATGCAAGTCAAGGATTCAATGAATAATCAAGGATAGAGTTCAACAAGGAGTCAAAACACGTGGATGAGATCCTAAGAGTCTAATCCTATTTGCAGGCTCACGTCGGTACAGTAATGTAATCGAAGTGATTAACGTTGACCTGCATGGGCCACCAAAAAAATTTGTCACGACCTGCACCCGCTCTTCGGATACGAAGCGTGTCCAAGTCCAGCCTACGCCGCAGTGTCGGTGGTGGAACGCTGTCTAATACACAAGTCATGGCAGTCTATTTCTCATCCACAAAATAATAAAGAATCAACTTAGACCAATGAATGGTAATAAAACTAAACAATAAAGAATATAGACTGAATATTTACAGAATTGAGTCACGTCCGGTGGACACAAATCTACTACCAATAGACGGTAAGAGAGAAGTACATGAAATAAGCTAACTGAGTACAACTGCTAATCAAGGCAACCTCAACTACAAGGCACCGTGGTCTGATGTTGACTCAAACCCTCTCGTCTGCTCCTGGCTCAACTCGGCTAAACCTGAAGAGATCATCAAGTCCTCAGAGGACATAGCAAGATACATATAAACATGCTATCTAACAGTTTTATCATGCATAAGAAATAAACAAGAAAGACAGAACAAAATAACTGGCTATGAACATGGATACTAGAACGCAACGCATAAATGAACTGCCCGATGAACAATGAACACGAGATGAATGGAAAACCAAACCCTCATTCCGAGTGTGGACTCACGGGTTTGAACTAATCACTAACCCTCGTCCCGAGTGTAGACTCTCTGGTTAGTTCAAGGCAAACACCCTCGTCCCGAGTGTGGACTCTCTGGTGCCAATGAACACGATAAATACTCTCGTCCCGAGTTTGGACTCTCTGGTGCAAATGGTCATCCCTCGTCCCGAGTGTGGACTCTCTGGTTGAGGAAACAATAACAAGGATTTAGCAGTTCAACTACACGTACTCGTTCTATGACACGACTCAAGCAAGGTACTGGTGAGAACAACTCCAATTGTGAACTACAAGGCCAAATGTGAAGACGGCTATATATCAATGAACAACTCACAGTATATAATATGAAGAGCACATGTCCATAAACAATCAAAAACTAGATAATGAAATATAATGCATGTGAATAAAACTGTAGAGGAATGCAATGTATACTTGCCTTAGGTCCTGAGCTGCTGGCACGGGTCACTTGCTGAGTCAAAGTCCCAAGAAACCTGTTGTATGAATTTTTCATATCAATAAATTAATAAAGCTATAATGAATCTACTTACTTTCAAGGTCTTTTTCCACAGGATGTTTAACCCAATAACTATATCCATTAACTACCATATTAGTTACTAGGTTCATCTTCTTATATCCATTGACCATTACCTCACATAACTTCTAACTTTACTAACACTTACCCTTATCCCTATAATCTTTGTTTACTAACCCACACTATCCATTGTCACACATAACAGGGATTCCTAACCATTCTCAGGGTTGTATATCTATGCATGCACTTTAGGTACCTACATAACTTGTTTGTCCTACTACTGTCCTGCAGTTTGGTTGTAACCTGTTTTTTCCTACTAGGCTTGCTTGTTGTCTGACGTGAGGCCTGTGTCTAACTGTTGTTTCACTATGTTGGTCAATACCTATACCTCTATGCTAGGATCCATGATTACATGAATGTACCCCTTGTTAACCGATACATGAAAGTATCTCTAGCTAACTGATACATTCATCTCATCCCCCATATATCAATAATGATATTATTTTAACATAGATATTGCTTGGGAAACTTACTGTTACATAATATATAAGTGAATATACACACAGCCCCAAGTCTGGACTGTCTCCTACATACTGGTTATCCCCCTTTGTATATATGGTCATGCTTACCGAACAAAATCTAATGCATGGTGACACAAAGAGTTAGATAGGTACAAGGGTCGAATAAGGTGTCAAGTGTCAAGTCTAAAGTTTGATACCAGAGTTTGGATTCGCATCAAGCATAAGACTGATACTTAGTATCATTTTTCCGTCTGGTATTTGATCCTCTAATCGGATATACTCAGATACTTGGGTACCAGGCTCGACATCAAGCTTTCACAATTTAATCAGCAAACAGGAACTACCACCATCCTGAATCCATGAAAAACTGTGAAATAGCTTCACATGCCTGCGGTATTTGCCTACCCAGGCCATCCCACCTACAGAACATGCATATTGCATTATGCTATTGTGCCTAAAATGCACTTGCCTTTAAGGCATAGACCCCCATATCCTACCATAAATCCCTATAGGTTTTACGTAAACTTCAGTGCATACATAACTCCTTCAGACCAATACTGGACTAATTATCTGGTTTAATGGATTGGTTGAACTTCTGTGCTATCTTGTACTTATAAGAGGCTAAAATTTGGCAAAGGGAGGATCATTACACTATAAACTATCCTTTCTTTCCCAAGTGGTTTACATAACCTTAAAGGCCAGTGCTAACATCTCTATTGGCAACAGATTCGTATCTCGATATCAGACTCGGATACTGATCGGTTATTTCACCATTGCAGACTCACCAAAAGCTCGAACGATTACAAGGGCACACACACACACACTCTACCATATTTCAATTTACATGTATATTGATGTTGGTCCACTACAAATAACCTCAGCAGAAATGTACTGTAAAACTCGTAAATTTTTTTAAATTAATTTAGTGTATTATTTTTATTTATAAATTAGATTAAAAATTATTATTTCTGGAATTTTAGAGTTTAGTAAAACCTGCAAAATTTTTATATTTTTAATTGTATAATTTGTTGTTAGATTAATTATTATCATTTTAATGAAAAACTATATTTTTAGAAAAATTAATAATTCATGGAATTTTAGTTTGGCCTGACCCGTCCCGAACTTGTCCTGGACCCGTCTCGATCTATTTTGAAATTGGATCCAAACTCGATTTTATCTTTGGGTCCATTAATTTATAATTATAAGTTTAATTCTAATTATTTAAAAATTATTTTCTTTTTTTTAAAGCTTTTGTTTAAAACTTGCATTTATTTACACTCTAACTCTTAAAATACTTTAACTCACTTTTCTCTATATTAATCTTCTAAGGCTTCTGGAGAATGAAACCTTTTCATTTTCCTAACGTTGCTTTTGCCGAACCTTTCCGAGTGGCCGAGCCCTTTCCGTTCTGAAACCCCCGGCAACTCCTCAACTCCGGTAACTCCTCTCACTTCTCCTATAAAAAACCCCCTCTTCCCCATTCTTTTCCATCACTATTCCACCTCCATCCCAAATCTCCTTTGCCCTAACTCCATTTTCGGCGATCCCGACCCCGCAGCACCGCCCGCCTCCCGTGCTCCGACGCTGAGCCCCGGAGACCCCCGCGCCCGACCACGCCGGCTCTCCGCGTGGCCTCCCTGCCCGCCGACCGACCCCTTCGGCGCCAGCCCGACCCGGGCGGCCCCTGTCCCAGCCACTGCTGTTCCGATCAGCGCGGCCTCCCCGCGGTTGTCCCCAGCGCCCCCTTTCGGCCCGATCCACTGTTTCAATTTCCGTGGATCGCTTCCCGCCTTAGATTTAGCGCTGTCCGTAGCTTTCGTAGCGCTCTCTGTGATGCTGTCCGGAGACTTCAGAGTCTGTGACGGTGTGTTCCGAGTTCGAGGCTACTCTTCGGATTCCTTCATCAAGTTTTGGGTAATCTCTGTTAATCTCAGTAGTTGTCCCTTGGGTTTATATTGTCGATGATGATACGGTCCCCGATCCCGTTACGGGATTCGGTTTAGACGAAATTGATTTCAGAAATTTCCGAAGTTCTCTTTGTTAGTTTCGTTTGTTCTGTGGCTTTCGGATTTAATTCCGTGGGTTGGTTTTGGTTCTGAGAAATTTTTAGTATTCTTTTGGTTCTGTGAAAATTTTCGGGTTTTCCGAATTCCTTTCGGAAGTGATCTGAGATTTTCGATATGGGTTTCTGAAGCTCTGGATTTACTTCTGAAGATTGCTACTGTGCTTCTGGAATTTCCGAGGAGCTTCGGGTTTTCCGATTTCCAATTCAGGTTTTCCGAATAATTTTATGAAACATTTCTGTGAATTGGTTTTATGGTATTTTCGGGTTCTGGATAATTTTGGTTTACCGAATTTCGGAAACATGCTGTGGATATTATTTTCGGGTTTTGGATATTATTATTTTCTGGATGGAAATTGGGTTTCCCTGGTATGGGAAATTGTATTTGGTGTTTGTAGCACATTTTCCCAGTTTTGGGTTATCCCGAAAATAGACGGAATGCTGTCGAAATTTTTATAAAATTATATAAATGGATTTCTAATCGGTTTTTCGAAATGGTTTATTAAATTGGATTTTTGGGCGACGACCATACCGGTCCATGGGTCCTAGCGAAATACAAACGAAACCGGGGTTTCCGGACGTTGAGGCATTAGCTATTTTGACGATTGGACCAAGTCTGAGACTCGAAATTTAAGTTAATTTAATTTAATTACTAGTTTTATTTTGTAATTAAATTATAGGATTTTTAGGGACTAACTAATATTTTCCTTCTTATTTTAATTCATGTAAAATGATCTGTAAGGGCATAAGCCCATTTATTTCTGCAAATTTTGTAATAGCTAGTAATGTATTCGTATTTTTTCTGATTTTGTTCGGAAACGTAAAAATTTAGAAATGATAAATAATTATAACATTTTAGAAATTCATGTTCTTCTCATTTAATGAAAAATGTAGTTTTATTATATAAATTATAAAATACCAAGATTTGCCAATAAACCGATAAATACAAAGTTTTCCGAAATTAAATATAAAATGATCTTTCCATCATAATTAAATGTAACGCATTAGATAATCGAGTTTTGTTTGTGTTAGTATAATAAAGATTAAAAATTGACTAGGACAAATTTAGAGATTGTAACTAGCACATCTAGCATGGCAACTTTGAAAATCTAAGGCAGACTTCTCGATTGTAGGATTTCGAGGACAAGTTCAAATTCAATCCCCGATACATCCCAAATCTAGTCATAATTAAAGGCAAGTACAATTTGTGTTAGTTTACCAATTATTTAGTAATCGTTTTATTGCAAGTTTAAACCACGATGCAACACGGAACTCTCTCTAAGAGCATTGACTGATTGACTGTTGGGTACTGGGGGAGTAGTGTAATGAGTATGACCACATCCAAAATAGTATACTGACTGTCTTAGCTTACCCCTCATACACACGGGGATATGCCATATCGTATCAATAGGATACAACTGTACAACCCAATCCGGTCATATTCATTGTCTATTCACATCACAATATTTTAACTGCTAGAAAACTGTTTATTTCAAATTATTTAAAAGTGCATAACTCTATTATTATTTCAATTGTTGGATTATCATGAATTGTACTTTGCTCCCTCCTGACTGGAGACCAACATTTTTAGGTGATTGCGTCATCGAGGATCTAATGTCTAACTCTGGTCCCGCAGAACTTGGAACCCCAGGATCTTAAGAGCTGGATTAGTATTTATTTTTCTTTTGGAAACAAGTGTAATAATTGAATGTTGTATTAATAGTTGTTGTATTTCAGAAATTTTAAATTGAATAAAAGATTTTATATTCGTTAGAATTTTATCTGTATATGTTTCACTACTGAATACAGTTTACTGCCGCCGTCTCAACAACGGTGCAGGCTGGGCATGATCCGATTCGACCCAAAAAATTGGGACCGGGTCGTGACATGTTTTTAGTGGTGGCCCATGCAGGTCAGATCTGTAAATTGGTCTAGTCAACTTAGTCTAGACCATCGCGCAGTTCTGTAACTTGACTTAGGGATAGTTGAGACTCAAGGAAAATAGACTTTAGAAACAACTAGAATACTTAGATGATATACACCATGTTACGTTATAGGGCCGAAAATTATTTACTTAAATATCTATTTTTGCCTGCTTATAGATTCGTAGGATACCTTGTTTGTATTTGTACCTAAACCTTATCTAGATTAGGCTGATTATACCTTTGAGTGTCCCATGACTTTCGAGATTATTTTCCTACCATAATTTTTAGGTTCTAGTATACCTTAGGATTCATATTCTTTTTGGAACAAGATTGAATTCTTTGGTCTTCTTTTTCTTTATCAAACCTAAATTTCGAATTCTTCATTACTTCTCTACCTTTAATTGAAATCTTGATTCGTTCGCTATGTAGAATTTCGAATTCTCTTAGCAACCCTGATAAATTCTATCTACCCAATATATATATCTACAACCATTATCCAACATTTTGCCTTGATCTCCTTTCCAATTGACTAACTTTCTCAGAATCAATCCTGAATCAAAATTCTTCTGGGATCATTTAAACCTCAAGGTCAATTATAACAGAAGAATTAGTTTAGTTCATAATTCTCTTAAAGGGGTTATTTTCAATTTCAATATTGATTGTTATCTCCTGAGTTATTCCAAAGACCGAGAATATTCTCATATGTTGACTTCCTCCACTCATCTTAAAAAAAAAACCCTACTCTCTATGCAATTTCTTGATCAAATCAAGGCCTAGAAAGCTTCTATAATCTTGAAGCAGGAACGGTCAAAAAATTGATCACATTTTTTAAATCCATTCTATTGTTAAATTTCCTTAAGTCAAGGAGATTTTCAGCTGTCCCAAAGCTATTTAATTTCATGGCGTTACTAGACAATTTCAATTTGATTTTCTTGAATCAATGAAACTTACATTCTCTCAAATTTCCAACTTTCCTTAGTTATGGAATTATTCTTCTCAAAATAATTTTCTGTATTCCCTGAGTGATTTGTCAGGAATATTTTCATTGGTTTTTCTTACTTAATCCAAATCTGTGATACTTCTATCTTATCTGTTTGACTCAATTATTCAAATCAAGGTTCATCGTTTCATCTTTGGAAAAGAAAATCGGAGAACAGATACTCCTCTTGATTTTAGCCCCAGTCTCTTGAATCTCAAACACATATTTTGATAAATCCCTCAATCTCAGAAGAACAGTCATTTACATTTTCTATCCTGTTTAGAACTTTAAACTCGTTTGAATTTTTGAAATTCCTCTAAAATTCATATGGACAAAGCTGAGGAAATATTTAGCAACCTAACATGACTCCGCACATTTATGTGATAGTCATTTATCTGAATTATGGAAAACTGTAAGTTTACTACAGCTAGTTGTGCACTGGCGAGGCATAAACTCTAAGTTGAAATAATGACAGGTAATCGTTAGGTTTCCAAATATTATTGAGACTTTGTTCTATGTTTGCGTAGCCATGAAATGGATAAAGTTGGAAGATTACTAGGTAAACTAAATTATTCAAGTTATGGAGTCAAAAATTCATTGCAGTCAGGTGCACACTGGCGAGGCATGCATTTGAAACAAAGTAACTTAAAAATAGTGGTTTTCGAATATTAATAAGACTATTCATATCATGGTTATCTCCAATCATTCTGAAGATTTGTATTCTAGTATTTGCTCCCACTTTCAGAAATATTCTATCGGATTATATTCTTGTCATGTCTATTTTAATCACCCTCACCATCTTAAAATCGTACAACTTGTTGATTCTTTCTGAGTTACAAACTTCTATACCTCATACCAGTTTGAATTGAAAATTGTCCCTCATTTCGGAAAATTACATTATCATTTGTTTCTCAAATAAATTGATGTCGTATTTTATGACCTTTCTATTTTATTTGATCTTATTTTTAAAACTTTAAACTCGTTATGATTATTTAAATTATACCTCGATGTTTACTCATGATTTTGATCACAACAAAATATTCTAAACTCTATCTAGAAGATTCTAAACATGTTTACATTTTATCTTTATATTTAGCAATCATGCCTCGAATCTGATTTTCCCTTATGAAGTAAACCTAAAATATTTTATAGCTTAGATTTTTAGAGTGCATGATATATATAGGATATATATATGAGTTAAAAATGTACAATGGTGATTAGTATCGAGAAAAGTTTGTGAATAATTTGACATTGAAGATTAAAGGTTGTCTCTAGGAAGGTGCATGGTGAATTAACTATAAAGGATAATCGAAACAAGAAATATTAGACTTAAAATGTAAATAATTGAGGATGACGAATTGTATGAATAGAAGGGTGTCAATATAAAAGAAAAAGAAAAAGAAAAAGAAAAGATTGGTTGGAAAGATGTAATAAGATTTATTTTTGAGAAAGTTTAGTCAAATAAAGGATTTGAGCTTAATCATGATTTCATAGAGAGTTCGAGATCAAATAGGAAAATGAAGATATATACATGATAGTCTAAAATCACAGTAATGATCATCTATGAGAAAGAAATGATAAAATTTTATGGATCGTGACAAATCAGAATATTGAAACGTGGTGTAAGATTTTAGATATGATATTGGGCACCAAGGCTTGACATTGAAGTATTAAAGACCAGGAGTATCAAATCATAGAATTAAATTGAATATATTAGCAAGCTGGGAGAAATACATATTGCATGAATATGTGATGTGTTCAAGATTGAAAATATAGAAGACAAAATTTTAAGGTGATTGGCAATTTAAGAATGGAATCGGGAATTGAGTAATCATGGAGACTAACATAATTTCTTAAGGAGGGAAGAATGTAAATTAAATAGTGGATAAAATTGATGAATATATAGCATTAGATGAGTTTTGGGATTGTTAAACCTACTTGGGCATAAGACTATTAAGGAAGATGTCCAAACTGATTTCAGGCATGATTGCATGATTAAAATCCTGACCCTATCCTTTAATTTCGAGGACGAAATTCCTTAAGGAGGGAAGGTTGTGAAACCCGTAAATTATTTTAAATTAATTTAGTGTATTATTTTTATTTATAAATTAGATTAAAAATTATTATTTCTGGAATTTTAGAGTTTAGTAAAACCCGCAAAATTTTTATATTTTTAATTGTATAATTTGTTGTTAGATTAATTATTACCATTTTAATAAAAAACTATATTTTTAGAAAAATTAATAATTCATGGAATTTTAGTTTGGCCTGACCCGTCCCGAACTTGTCATGGACCCGTTTCGATCTATTTTGAAATTGGATCCAAACTCGATTTTATCTTTGGGTCCATTAATTTATAATTATAAGTTTAATTCTAATTATTTAAAAATTATTTCCTTTTTTTAAAGCTTTTGTTTAAAACTTGCATTTATTTACACTCTAACTCTTAAAAAACTTTAACTTATTTTTTTCTATATTAATCTTCTAAGGCTTCTGGAGAATGAAACCTTTTCATTTTCCTAACGTTGCTTTTGCCGAACCTTTCCGAGTGGCCGAGCCCTTTCCGTTCTGAAACCCCCGGCGACTCCTCAACTCCGGTAACTCCTCTCACTTTTCCTATAAAAAACCCCCTCTTCCCCATTCTTTTCCATCACTATTCCACCTCCATCCCAAATCTCATGTGCCCTAACCCCATTTCCGGCGATCCCGACCCCGCAGCACCGCCCGCCTCCCGAGCTCCGACGCCGAGCCCCGGAGACCCCCGCGCCCGACCACGCCGGCTCCCCGCGCGGCCTTCCTGCCCGCCGATCGACCCCATCGGCGCCAGCCAGACCCGGGCGGCCCCTGTCCCCTCCACTGCTGTTCCGATCAGCGCGGCCTCCCCGCGGCTGTCCCCAGCGCCCCCTTTCGGCCCGATCCGCTGTTTCGGTTTCCGTAGATCGCTTCCCGCCTCAGATTTAGCGCTGTCCGTAGCTTTCGTAGCGCTCTCTGTGACGCTGTCCGGAGACTTCAGAGTCTGTGACGGCGTGTTCCGAGTCCGAGGCTACTCTTCGAATTCCGTTATCAAGTTTTGGGTAATCTTTGTTAATCTCAGTAGTTGTCCCTTGGGTTTATATTGTCGATGATGATACGGTCTCCGATCCCGTTACGGGATTCGGTTTAGACGAAATCGATTTCGAAAATTTCCGAAGTTCTCTTTGTTAGTTTCGTTTGTTCTGTGGCTTTCGGATTTAATTCCGTGGGTTGGTTTTGGTTCTGAGAAATTTTTAGTATTCTTTTGGTTCTGTGAAAATTTTTGGGTTTTTCGAATTCCTTTCGGAAGTGATCTGAGGTTTTCGATATGGGTTTCTGAAGCTCTGGATTTACTTCTGAAGATTGCTTCTGTGCTTCTGGAATTTCCGAGGAGCTTCGGGTTTTCCGATTTCCAATTCAGGTTTTCTGAATAATTTTTTGGAAACATTTCTGTGAATTGGTTTTATGGTATTTTCGGGTTCTGGATAATTTCGGTTTACTGAATTTCAGAAACATGCTGTGGATATTATTTTTGGGTTTTGGATATTATTATTTTCTGGTTGGAAATTGGGTTTCCCTGGTATGGGAAATTGTATTTGGTGTTTGTAGCATATTTTCCCAGTTTTGGGTTATCCCGAAAATAGAGGGAATGCTGCCGAAATTTTTATAAAATTATATAAATGGATTTCAAATCGGTTTTTCGAAATGGTTTATTAAATTGGATTTTTGGACGATGACCGCACCGATCCATGGGCCCTAGCGAAATGCAAACGAAATCGGGGTTTCCGGACGTTGAGGCATTAGCTATTTTGACGATTGGACCAAGTCTGAGACTCAAAATTTAAGTTAATTTAATTTAATTACTAGTTTTATTTTGTAATTAAATTGTAGGATTTTTAGGGACTAACTAATATTTTTCTTCTTATTTTAATTCATGTAAAATGATCTGTAAGGGCATAAGCCCATTTATTTCTGTAAATTTTGTAATAGCTAGTAATGTATTCATATTTTTTCTGATTTTGTTCGAAAATGTAAAAATTTAGAAATAATAAATAATTATAAAATTTTAGAAATTCATGTTCTTCTCATTTAATGAAAAATGTAGTTTTATTATATAAATTATAAAATACCAAGATTTGCTAATAAACCGATAAATACAAAGTTTTTCGAAATTAAATATAAAATGATCTTTCCATCAAAATTAAATGTAACGCTTTAGATAATCAACTTTTGTTTGTGTTAGTATAATAAAGATTAAAAATTGACAAGGACAAATTTAGAGATTGTAACTAGCACATCTAGCATGGCAACTTTGGAAATCTAAGGCAGACTTCTCGATTGTAGGATTTCGAGGACAAGTTCAAATTCAATCCCGGAGACATCCCAAATCCAGTCATAATTAAAGGCAAGTACAATTTGTGTTAGTTTACCAATTATTTAGTAATCGTTTTATTGCAAGTTTAAACCACGATGCAACACGGAACTCTCTCTGAGAGCATTAACTGATTGACTGTTGGGTACTGGGGGAGTAGTGTAATGAGTATGACCACATCCAAAATAGTATACTGAATGTCTTAGCTTACCCCTCATACACACGGGGATAAGCTATATCGTTTCAATAGGATACAACTGTACAACCTAATCCGGTCCTATTCATTGCCTATTCACATCACAATATTTTAACTGCTAGAAAGCTGTTTATTTCAAATTGTTTAAAAGTGCATAACTCTATTATTATTTCAATTGTTGGATTATCATGAATTATACTTTGCACCCTCCTGACTGGAGACCAACATTTTTAGGTGATTGCGTCATCGAGGATCTGATGTCTAACTCTGGTCCCGCAGAACTTGGAACCCCAGAATCTTAAGAGCTGGATTAGTATTTATTTTTCTTTTGGAAACAAGTGTAATAATTGAATGTTGTATTAATAGTTGTTGTATTTCAGAAATTTTAAATTGAATAAAAGATTTTATATTCGTTAGAATTTTATCTGCATATGTTTCAATACTGAATACAGCTTACTGCCGTCGTCTCAACAACGGTGCAGGCTGGGCATGATCCGATTCGACCCAAGAAATTGGGACCGGGTCGTGACATGTACTGTTTAAACATCCATCTCTGCAGATGAGTGTCATGATTCAACTCAGGCTCAAGACCTTGGAAAAGAGTAGAATTAACTCAGGCTTGAGAAATTAGAGGCCCTGGACTACAGAAATATAAGGGATCAACAACTGCATGAATGATCTGTATAATTTGAAGACCATTCAAGGAATGTTCCTCTAGCTTGGACTGGACCATGGAAATACAAGGGATCAAGTTGCATATGGGTGCTGTCCCTTTGTTAAGCTGGACCCAAATTGTTATACTAACATGCTCTGTTTTGCTCCTCTAAAACAACTATCTTGTTGACTTCCCTGTATCTTCCTACCTCTGTATTTGACGCACCCATATGTAGGTATGCAGGTCTTAGACAAGGTATTGGTGTAATTGATATATATAGGGCATGATCTGATGTTGCCTACTACCTACTGCACGTATTACCAGACACATGGTCAGGTGTTCAGACACATGGATGTATCCTTATTGGTGTACTACACACATGGCTCCTACTGTTGCAACGTGATATGAAACTCCCTAATCCTTTCTGTTCTGCAAACAGGTACACACATAGGGATTAACACGCAGGGCTAATACACCTATGCCATCCTCCTGCTGGCACATATCCCTGTTGCACTCCGTTGCAGTTCATCCTTGACTGCTATGCTTACCCAAACCATGTACCCCCTACACTGGTCAGGCAGTGTTGTATTATGCCGACATGAAGGGTAGATATCTCGACTACACAACGCCTAGCCACACCATTTATATACACTCCTCTAAATCATAATATACCACCATATGATTCCCTCACCTTACACTAACATAACTCAATTCATGTAGAAATTATCAATATGGATCTTTTACCATCTCCTAGACATAAACACAAATACATGTACTATAGTTGAAGACAATATCAACTAAAACCCAGATTTAAGAATTAACTAATTTTGGACGAAGGGTGAAGGATTACCTGTAGTAGTACAAAAGTAGACCTTCCCGATCCCGAGAGCGCCGGAGAGAATATTGACACTTTAGGGTTTTAGGAAGAGGAGGTTCGGCTACAATCCTCCCTTTATATATTAGTGTATGATCTATTTGGGGGAGATAGAAAGAATTTGATTTGATCTTATCTAAGGTTTTGGTGAGGGTTATCTTGAATTCAAATCGAATTCAAATACAGGGGTTGGGGGTTCGGTTGAAAAAGGAAGATTTTGAATTAAGGACCTTTTGCACTAAGGTCCCTGTCAATTCCTATTTTACCCGTTTTGATCCTCTATTGGAAATTTAAGCAAAAAGAGAAAAATGTAACAAAAATGAGACAATAAAGAATGGTATAAATTTAATAAATAAGAGGAAAAATTGGTCAAGGGGTTTACAAAATCCTATACTCCATAGGATCATACCAAATCCTTTTTAAATTTTGATTTAATTGGATGGGTAATCATCCTAAAAATCGGTAACTGTATGTATATAAACACATGCAAATATTTGAGGAGTTTTCATTCAAAAACCCACAAAATTACCTCATGACCAAAATCTCGCGCATCCCCGATGACCCCCTACCCCCTATGCACCACCCCGATGGCCGGCACACCTACGAGGACCGTCGCAGGGTCGCTGGCGAACGTAGAACATGGGAAGCCCCTGTTTTCGATCTTGACAATGCCTAGGTACACATATTCGTACTCAGTTTTCTTCCACCTTGATCAACAAAAGTTTGATCCGTAAAATTCTACGGAGTGTCTAGTTGACCACCTGTAAGACCCTTAAAATGGATTGATTAGTTTTATCCTGATTTTTTGGCGAAATTCTTGAAAGATCAAGAAAAATAACAAATTCGAAGTTCAAGAACTATTATAAAACCCTAGATTTGGAAGGTAAGTTTTTGCCGATTCAATAACAGATTTCGAAATATGTTTCAATATGATCACAGAAAACATACACGATATGGAAATGCCACTTAGTTTTATTTTTTGTGGATTAAATTGGGATTAAAATAGTTTCAAACTTTTAGGAAAAATCGATTTTCAAACTACAAAAACTTTTACCGATACAGCATACACTCAGACAAATCGGGCGACGTGGTCAAAATCCATAGCATCAAAAGACGCGTATGGATATTTTTGACATGTGGGATTCGACGAAACTCGATTTCGTTGTGCGTGCACGACGAAATCGAGGCGTATCGGTCGAGTTACCCCGTATTGGCCTCTTTGCAAACCAGTCCATAACTTCGTGCATGTTCATCACCTCGAGACAAAATATGTTCCACTAAACTCGTCTCATTTTTTGGGTCATATGAGCCAAGTTTGGTTCGATTCTGAGAAGGTTGACCGGAGCGCTATTTTAGCGGGCCCACGGCCCGATTCAACGGGCAAAATTGTGCACAGCTCATGAAAATCCAACTTTGGATATACGGTTGAGTTCGTATCGTCAAACCGGAACGAAAGACATATAGTTTGATGACTTTAGTGACCATAGGTACTGGCACGCTTTTTGGTACAAAGCGAATCTAACGACGGACATCGTTTTGACCCAAAATTACAATTTTGCCCCTGTTTTCAGAATTGGACTTATGGGTAGGCGATATTAGACATTTATTTTATTCAAAAAATATTGGTGATGTCTGTTTCAGAATCCGAAGACGTTCGTGAAAGTTGGCTTTCATTGCTTCACTATTATGACGATTCGAGTTATTGGACGTTGCCATTGTACACACTACCTCCAAACAAAATATATTTCTATATTTCTATCTATCTACTTTAGCGCATTGTATTACATGCATATCATTTATGCTGTTCATTTATTTCTGTATTATAAATTGTTCTTCAAAATTTACTTGATGCAAGTTACAGTTAGTTATGTTTCTTTCCATTATTTTTATTTTATGAACATTTCACCTAGAAGTAAGGGACCACCTTTGATTGTACTATATTCATTTTCCTTGACACGTGTGTGCCACGAAGTTGTGAGTCACATATAAATCTCGGCCTTACGTATTGGGTGGCCAATGATACGTACAGGTCGTGCGATAGGTATAACTGCTAATAGAATGCATGATAGGTTGACTTAGCAGTTATTAGAAGTACCGTATCGTGAATACGACATAGATAGGCATGGGGTGGGAAGGACAGTTCCTTAGCATATAGGCTACTATGCACTTTACCTTTGTGACTGTACGCTCCGTCGGAGATGAGGTTAGACGACCCCGTTTATTTACTTATGGCTATTGACGTTCGAGGAGCGGTTATGCCTTGGGACCCCTGGTGCCCAAGAGGGGACTATGCCAATCCTATTTTTAGCTGGAGAGCCCATGCGTTGAAGGTTGTTCTTAAATTGTATACACGTAGACTGGTTAGGCAACCTTATCCGTTAGGTATATGTACTTTTCGTTTTATGTACTTATACCTGATCGTAGCTTCGAATAATGTTTTGTCACGAACTAGTGTACCACATGTCACAACACGCTCTGGAATAATTGGATACGAGTCAGACACGCCCAGCCTACGTTGGTAGACTCAATGTAGTAAGTTGTACTAAGTATCTAAGAACTCAAAAAATATCCTGAAATCACATCACAGCATCTAATCACGTGCTAAAATAATATCAATAACACTATGTTCTTTAGTACAACTTAGACAAGAGTATCCGGAGACAAATTCGACAACTAAACTAAAAGGATGCAATAAACATCTATCATATGAAACTACCTAATACATAAGACAAAATCTTGCATCTGGTCTTCTAGAATCTTCTAGGAATCGTCCAATCCAATTAATTCTCATGCCCTGGCCTAATATGTCAACGATCCAGTCAGAAAAGGAGCAAAGTACAAACTATAATAATGAAACAAGTACAGCCTGTAAACAAATTAAAAAAAACAGGATGAACATGAACTGTAAATGCATAATCTACTAGACTGAAACATAAAATCAAAAGATCATGACATATGAATTTGAAATACATACTAAAATATGTGACCGGCTGTGTAAGAACATAAACAAGAACAAGTATTGGTATGACTTAAATCTCACGTGCAAGATGTCAGACTTAAGCTACTAATATGAATCCTAAGTGGACTTTGGTCACATATCCGTAGTATTTTTCCTCCTCCAGATACAAGTAAAAGATCAAGAACATGATAAGTACCAGAACCATAAGCACATGATCAATCGTATAAAGAAAGTGTCCAATATGAAAAGACCATGACATGAAATAAATGAGTCAAAATCATAGAAGTACTTACCTCGTCCTTGCAAATCAGTGTGTCACAAAGTCTCCACCTAGTGTAGGCCAAGAATAGGTTAGAATCTAATCAATGGCATCTAATTAATTATTGTTAACTATCTTATAAACTAATAATTAGCCTCTATAAAATACTACCAAAATTACTCTAAAATACGAATCAACTAGATAGTAAAGTTACTACTCAAGTAACTAATTGATTAAAAACTAAATAATATTTAGAAATGTTTATTAAGCCAAAATGTTATTTAGGTAAATAAGGTTTTACAAATATTAAATAAAATATTTATATATTTTCTTACTAAAATAAGTTGGAAGTCTTACTTGTACAATGAAAATATTTATAATTAAAATATCTAATATCTATAGTATAAAAATCAGTATCAAATATATATACTAATTATATACCCATATATATATAATATATATATATATATATATATATATATATATATATATATATATATATATATATATATATATATATATACCTAAAGCCCAGCCCATACTTATATAACATTTATACAGGACAGATAGTGGGACTGGGCTCTGAGCCCAGCCCACAGAAAATAACTAATATACTGTTAAAATATGTAAATCCCCTCCCCGATTTACTTGTAATTGTTTATTATTACTATTTTATTGTATTTCGGCTAATTTTGATCCTTATTAGTATGGCAAGCTTTTGTCCCAATTAAAAAAAATTTACAGTAATTTTTTTATATAAATTTATATGGGTAATAGTAGCTTTATTATTATTTTTAATTATGAAAACACTAATCTTGTGTTATTAGTATCGTCGATAATTTAATTAGCAATTTCTTAAATCCTAGATAAACAATTTACAAGATTATGATTTCCAGCTTGATATTTTTTTAATAATAAGAAAGGAGTTAGCATTATCACCCTTTAGAAAGCCCATTAACAAAGCCTCAACCCGACTACATCTAGACTGAGCTTTCAAGCCTCCTATACGTCTGGACCTTCTAAGCTTTTAAAAATATTATATGGACTTTCATGCATTATATAAAAGTTTCTTATAGATAACCTTAAACCCCAACCTTCTCTTATATTTTCCAACAACTTAACTTGGCCCATTTCCTTAACCCATCCCATTATTTTCCTTATAAAAGCTTATGTAGCATATGAAATATAAGAGAAACCCTAGCCAAAATCAACTGCTGTGTCCCACGTCTTTTCCTTCTCACCCCTTCTCGCCCCGTGCCCACGAGTTGAGCTGTGCTGCTAGAACCGGTCGGCCAACCGACAACTCCAAAGGAGTGCAACACCTGTCGAGAGCGACAAATGCTCTACGGCTAACAAAAACGCACAAACTAGCGTCGTCCTGGCACCTTTCGCCCTCGTCGCTAACACCGGCACCTGCGATGTCGTACAACTAACCGTACACCGACTTCTGTCGGGGTCATCACACTACCATTACACGTCTGTGTCGCACGGTATGTGTTGATCTACCACCATCTTTGTCGTCGACCACGACCGCGACATCATTCTCGCCAACAGACTCACCAACCGGACCAATCTTCGCTGTCGCCTACTCCTGTACTGACCTTAGCCGAACAACCTAGCCTCTTCGCGTAAGAGATGATCTGTACACCAAGCATGGAGATCGATCCACACAATCCTACTTATCAGAAGAGCGATGCGTGCACCAACCTTGCTCGATGGAGCTACCAGAGACATCTGTCTCGTCCGCTCTCTCTTAGAGCATCTATTGTTCTCTATGATTGATGCTTCGGTTGTTATGATAGAAAGAAGAAGTCGAAAAGACGAAGAAGTCGAGAAGAAGAAGAAACAACACAGAAGTATAGCAACCACCTATGGTTTCTAACATTTATCCCCCGGAGACTGTTGTGAGAGTTTGACTTTTGTGGCCTGTTGATTGACTGGATAATGTTGGTTCTACGTGCTACCACCAGCCCCCGGAGACTGTTGTATGAGTTTGACTTTTGTGGCTCGTTGATTGACTGGTTAATGTTGGTTCTACGTACTACCACCAGGCAAGTATACCTTGCCTTTCTTTACAGCTTTATTTACCTGCTTATTCCTCTCCTTATCTAGTTTTTCCTAGTTTATTATTTACATGTGTTTTGCTCATATCATGTATACTAGTTGGTTATTTCATTGATATATAGTCCTTGCTCACAGTTAGCCTTGTAGTTCATATTGGACCTGTTCTTCCATGTACTTGATTGAGTCGTGTCGTAGAATAAGTGCGTTATAAACTGAACTGCTATTTTCTTTGTTTCGATTTTCTCAACCTGCGAGTCCACACTCGGGGCGAGGGTTGACTGTTTGCACCTGTGAGTCCACACTCGGGGCGAGGGTGATTGTCTTGAACTAACCTGCGAGTCCACACTCGGGACGAGGGTTAGTGATTTTTTTCAGACCTGCGAGTCCACACTCGGGGCGAGGGTTTGGTATCCGTTGATCTCTTGTTTACCAGTTTTTCTTCCAGCAGTTCATTTATGCGTAGTTATTCTCATGTCCGTGTATCGTTATTGCTTAGTCTTTTCAGTTTGTGTCCTAAATTTTTTTCATGCATGATAAACTGTTAGATAGGCATGTTTTATGTATCTTGCTAGTCTCCTGAGGACCTGATGATCTATTCAAGTAGTTGATTGCATGAAGATAGTTAGTTGATCATGATGGTGATTGATTACTTCAAATTTCAGGTATATATCTTTCATGATTAGATATTCACATCTGTTATTTGCACTCTTCTTGTTAGCCTACCTTTATAGACTCATGTTATTTTTTTTGGAGTCTAATCGGACATATGCTAGTGTACTGCAGACCATGAACCATAATGTTCATTCTTGTTTATATTATTCTTGTGGATTGAGATATAGTTTAACTTACCAGATTAGACGTGATACCCTATTCTGGACAGCATATACGTATTCGAGTTGGGCTGGAGTCTACTTGATACGTAGCTGGCTTGCGCACGCACTCGCATCCCTAAAAGTGGGTGCGGGTTGTGATAAGTTTTTTTTGGTGGCCCACGCAGGTCAATGCATATCGTCTCGACTACGTTACTGTGTCGAATGAGCCTGCAAGGGTGTTAAACATGACTAGGGATCTCAATCCACACAGATTTGAAATTTTCTCCTTGAATTCATTTATCACCTTTGAACTCCATATTCGAACTCGATCATACTCTTCTTGAATTTCTTATTATTGTATCTCATGTTCCCTATTTCGGAGAGATGAACGATCGTGCCTGATGGAAGTTAGAAAATTGGTTACTAAATATTCTTATGTAAACTGTATAATTAGTTTATGATTGCCTTGGTGGATAAAATGGAGAGTATGTAATTCTCATACGTAGTTAGGTTAGAGAAAGGGGATAGTTAGACCTAGTTAGAAAAGATTAACTCTAACCTAGAATCTACTAATTCCATCCCATGCCTAGGGTAGTTATAGCTTTACGGTTTGAATATTTTACTAAAACCTAGCATGAGCCAATTGACGAGTAAGTAGGCTGGTAGAAGTATACAATTAGATTTTTAGGGATAATTGCATTGCCCTTATCGTTAAGAGTACATATGCTAAGGCTTGAGAAATTAGAACTCAAGGATCTTGTGTTGGCGAAAATAGTTTGATTACTCTATACTCATTAGAAAACATGGGGAACCCATATTTGAGTAGTTTTCACTAGGATATAGTAGTTTACTATCACATTTGATTTATGGAATTTCCATTTGGAGGATATGAGTTTTCGTATATATATATATATATATATATATATATATATATATATATTTATATATATATATATATATATATATATATATATATATATATATATATATATATATATATATATATATATATATATATATATATATATATATATATAAAATATATATATATATATATATATATATATATATATATATATATATATATATATATATGTATATATATATTTTATATATACTATATATATATATATTTTTATATTATATATACATATATATATATATATATATATATATTAAAAAATATATATATATATATATATATATATATATAAAAATATATATATATATATATATATATATTTTTTAATATATATATATATATATATATATATATATATATATATATTGTAGGTCCTAAAAATCATGTTGCACCGATCAAAGAAGCAATGAAAATCAAATTGTGCATCCTTCAAATGAACTGCGCAGGATACAGATTGCGCAACAACTCAACTGCGCAAGCTGAACTGCGCACTCATCCAAGCGCACTAGCTGATGTGGCCGCGTCATCATTATCTGACAGAAAATCAGATCTTCTGACAGCTGACAGCCCGAAGAACGAGGAAACTATTCGTTTCTTGTGCAGCACAGCGCTCGAGGACAGCTGTACAGGCAGCACAAGCTACCAGCCCAACCGAAGCGTAGTCTGCCAGATTCCCTGCAGCGCAGTTCAATCCAGCACAGTTCATGTGGCGCAGTCCATCAAGACAACTGACATTTTGTACGTGGCATTCATGCCATCAATTGCTCACCACGTGGCAATCGTCTGTACACGACCAAGCGTATTTCAATCAAATAATGCCACACGTCTCATACAGTTGGTCCACGATCGAGTAACTGCCAGCGCAGTTTGCTGCTTGTGCAGTCCAATGTCTGCGCAATCCATCCTGCACAATCCAGAATAACTAAAAATTAGTTATTTCCAGAACTCTATAAATAGAGTTTCAAGTCCTTCATAGAGGGGATCAAAAAGATCAGAAAATCAGAATCAAGATCAGAGATCAGGAGTTCTTGCCAAAGTGCTGCTGCATTCTTCAGAGGCTACTGCCTTCAACTTCAGAGCTATCGTCTTCAAAGTTCACATCGTCCAAGAGATAAAGCGATCGTCTTCATATCGGATTCCTATAGTTGTACTTTTCCAGAATTCTATTGTAATCTTCTTATAAAGTTTGTGAAATAAAGAACACTTTTGTTTTTGTAAACAAAATGGCGACTATGCTGGGGACGACTTTCTCCTCCGACGAGAAAGTGACAACTCAATGTAACATTGCATCTATCGGAAAGACGCAGAAGACGCTGGTTGTGAAGGTCAACCAGACGGCTTACGAGGCGATGATCAACTCCAGGACCACCCCTCGCACTGCAACAACTTCTTCCACGAGCAAGGTTCACCCAGTGTAGGTCCCCAAGACTGCTGCGCAGCCTACTGCCTCTACTGCTAAGACTGCTGCACAGTCTGCAGTCTCTGCTCCCAAAACTGCTGTGCAGTCTGCTGCTCCTACTGCCCATGCGCAGTGTACTACTCCTCTTGCCAGTGCACAAACCACTTTCTCTCTGGCAAAGTGTAAGACTCTACTTCCCCTGGCGCAGTTGGCTGCAACTCTTCCTGCGCAGTCTACCACTCCATCAACCAGAGTGCAACTCAAGCACTCTGAAGTCAAGACTCATGCTGCACAAACTACAGTGTCTGTGGCCAGAAGGCCATCTGTCAAAACTCCTCATGCGCAACCAGCCAATGCGCCTACTGCCATTTCAACCCCTGCGCAAACTGTGCCAGCACAGTCTAAGAGGGACAGCCCTTTGGCTAATCTCTCTTCTTCTCACAGCAAGGGAAAAAACTCTGCTCCTCTTCCCAAGCACCCTGTTGCTCCAGCGCAATCCACTGGGGGTAGTCCGCTGACTATTCTTTCTCCTCCTCAGAACAAAGGAAAAGGCCCGTTGGTCTTTTTTCAAACTTTCTCGTTCCACGACTTGGAAGACAACAGAGGGAAACGCTCTTTAGCTAACCCTTCTTCACAAAACAAGAGAAAAGGTCCTTTGGTCTTTTCTCAGTCTTCCTCGGTTTTTACCGTAGAAGATCAATCTGAACGTGCCTCGGCACCAATCAGTACAAGAACTCTCTCAAACAAGAGTTCTTCTTCCCTCCTTGCCAAAGGAAAGTATACGGATCAAAGAGGTATCCTGCCTACTCCGGTAGCAGAATTCCAAGATCTTCCAACTCTCAGGATATCCCGCTCAAAACAGATAAAATTACTGGTGTCTCAGACAGAAACCCCTGGGGGTGAATTTGCTGATCTAAGGACTTATCTCAATAAACCAGTTTCTATAAAACGCAAAGAGCCAATGCCGAAGATCAACCAGCATCAGAGGCAAACTTCCAGGATCAAAAATCCTGACACCTATGCTAATGAAGTGAGTACTTCCCTATACACTCAAGGGACAAAACATATGAAGAACCGGAACCATGTTCCGAATGTTGTCAAAGAACATATCCCTCAGACTTCTTCTCGTCCCGTCATTGTTCCTGATCTCCGAGAACACCTCAAACAAAAATGGGACAATATCTCAACACCTCCAGTTCAACCACTCGGACACCATTGTAATCACAAGGTTGTCATCAAGTGTTGTTGTCAGACAACAAAACGATCTGTCTTCGATCGTTTAAATTTTGCAACTTCAGAACCAATGTCGGAAGATGAAGATGAAGTGTTGTATGCTTCTGTCAACATGGCTTCTCGAGACACTGGGGTAGAAAGTGCTCCAAGCACGGCAAGCCTCGTAAGCCCAGCCAGCGGTATTTAGATCTACTCCAAGAATCTTATGAAGGGGTATTTTGACATACCAGATCCTGAAGCCGAGACACAATCGGTCAAAGAAATCTTCTTCAAGATCCTTCCGGTCATCTCCCTCTTTCTCACTTAGGAGATGATTCTTTCTCTGATTATGATGCATACAGCAAAAGTTCTGAACAGACAGTGTCCTCCACTGTACCAAAAGAAGTGACAGCTTATGTTGTCACTGAAGACCCTGATGCTTCTAGTTCGGCTAGTCAAGAACAACGAATAGCTGCACTAGAAGACAAGCTGATGACCATGGCTAAAATGGTTGCATGTATGCATTCTATCATCGTGGCCCAACATACAGTACCACCGACTGTACCTGCTGCAAATCCTGAGATCATAGCATCGTTGGTGCCTGTCAATGCAGGGCTGGGGGTAGTGTCTCCTCAAGTACCCCTTGTACCAATTCAATCCACATCCAGTCAGTCAGGTGCTGGGGGTAGTGCTTATCACGCTGTTCCTCCCCCTAACACTCTGATTCAGCATGCTCCTTCTTCATCATCGGAGGATGCTAATGAAGCCGTCAAACTCTTGCGCACTCAATTCGAGCCTTTCAAAGAGAAGAAAAACTTGCAGAGATTGGGAATCAAGCAACCCTATCCTATTGAATAGAAGAAAGTTTCGTTTCCTCCTAAGTACAAGATTCCAACAATCTCTCTGTTTGATGGCAGTACTTCTCCTAGTCAGTTCATTAACCACTTTTAGGTAATGACTGTCCAACTTCAACCAAATGATGCTCTTCTTACCAGGGTATTCGTCGGCTGTTTAGCCGGTGTGGCATACGATTGGTACAGAAGCTTACCTGATGGCTGTATCACCTCTTTTTTGGGTTTCAAACAGATCTTCTTGGAACGATTCTATGAGGGGATCAATGACATGACCATGTCAGCCCTTAATAAAATCAAACAAAGATATAATGAGACCGCTGAGAGTTTTATTGAAAGGTTCCGCCGAAAAGCTTTAAAGATGCCTCCTGGAACCCCGGCCGCTGTAACTATAGACACCTGCAAGGCAAATCTTTTGCCTATTATCAGCATATGGATGGGGTCAACTCAGTTCCAAGACTGGCCATCCTTCATTGTCAATGCTAAAGCAGCTGAAGTTAGCGCTGACAAGTTCAAGCAGTTGGGGGTTCACATGTCTAACCCCGACCGGGATGAACATCAGACATCGGGTGGTAGTAATTGCTAGAACAACCGCAAGGGAAAAGAGACTTTGAATATCAACTTGAAGAACAAAGAATCTCTGGCGGTCAACGTAGCTCCACCTACGTCTACGTCTACTCCTTCTGCACCTCCACCAAGAGAACCTCGTCCGAAAGTGGAGTACTCCTTTGACGAGAACGACACCGTGAGCATCTTTGATTGCTTGATCAAAAGCAATAAGCTCCAACTCCCAGACCCAAAGAAGCCTGATGAGGTCGGTAAGACTGATCATCCCAAATATTGTGTCTATCACAGGTTCATTGGGTATCCCACTCGAGCATGTTATGTGCTCAAAGGCAAGATTCAGGAGCTAGTCAACGCTGGTGTTGTCACTCTGCAGCAAGACGAGAAGACTGTTACCGCAAACTTGGTCTCAGTACAGTTCGGTGACTTCCCTCCACAGATGGTACAGCATGGTGTCATTCCTATCCCCAAGGCCACTCTTGAGATCGAGAATCTTCCTCCTCCACGAAGTGAAGGTCTCGTCCCCATATCTCTTGACAATGGTGAGATTATGTGGATTCATCCTGATCTTGCTTCAGAGTTCGAAGTTCCCTCTTCCTCCAAGAAGAAAGACCGCTCCAGGGGCAAGATAAAGACTTGCAATATGGTGTCTTTTGACCCCATAGTTGAAGAGAAAATCCTGCTGGGTACCAGGTCAGGAAAAGCCTATCTACGGGAAGTTCCTGAAAATCAAGAAAAACCTGCTTCTTCTTCTGAGTCCGCTCCAGTGCAACCTATTTCCACTGAAGACATCCCTTCTACATCCTCACCGGTTGTAGTACCCATTCCCCCAAAACTGATGACAACCGACAAAGGCAAACAACAAGTCCGCTTCGACAAGCCTTTGAAGAAGTCATCTCCTTCTGGACTTGAAAAACCTTACAACTTTGATATCTTGGCTCAACTAGCCAATACACCGGCCAGGCTGTCAATCTTCGAGCTCTTGCACCTCTCCAAAGAGACTCGAAAAACTCTGAGTGAAGCTCTAATGCAGGCGAAAACCTGTCTAACCCTTCTAAAGAAGTCGAAAGCAGAGCCTGTCTCTTGCCTCCATTGTCATAGTATGTTGGAGTTAATTTTAAACATTACCTTCACACAGGATGATATGCTGATGGAGGACAATAGGCATGACCGTCTTCTATACTATACAGGATATGTCGACTCGATGAAAGTCGATCGTATTCTGATAGATCCAGGGTCAGCACTCACCATCATGCCAATGACAATGTTAGATGCACTGAAGATCCCAGTACATAGTCTTTCTGGCACAATCACCACCATCTTGGGGTTCAACCAGGGAAGAAGTGAACCTCTGGACAAGATTCGCCTAAAACTCCAAATAGGCAATCTCCGCACAAAGGTGACCTTCTACATCATAGACAACCATGGTTGTTCGTACAATGCTCTTTTGGGGAGACCATTCTTATATGAACACAATATTGTTCCTTCGACTCTCCATCAATGTTTCAAATATGTTGATGACAAGGAAGAAGTTCAAAAGGAGGTTGCAGATCTCTATCCTTTCAAAGGTGTTGAAGCATACTGCAATGACGCTCGCATGTATAAAGATGAGTTCATGAAGGTAGTACTGTCTCTAGACACTAAAGAAGAACAGGAAGCAGTGCCCAATGACACCCTCATCATACCTGTCAAAGGGCGTGTTTCTCGTCCTCAATCCTCCAAACCATTGGCTATTCACTTGCCAGTCCAGAAGCAACCAACTGATGATGGTCAAGATCAAAGGGAGCTCACCTCCTCTGAGCCACTTGTTATTGACTTACGTCGTAACAAGGATAAAAGGGAGCTCACCTCCTCTGAGCCGCTTGTTATCGACCTCCGTCGTAACAAGTCCAATCCTCCTCCACGTTCTTCTTCTTCCCCTCTTGTAATCAATCTGACCAAGTCTGCTAAGGCTACAGGTCCTATTGTAAATACAGATGTACAAATCAATAAAAAAGCATCTCCTTTCCAGTATACTGATGTCATTTATCATGCTAAGTGCTATTTGGATATGTTAGATAGCTTTCAGTCATTCACAATGGGAGTTGTACAGTCTCTTCAAACAGAAGTCTTACTCGAACACCCAGATGATTCATATTTTGTTGTCCCTTCTCGAAAGAGAGGTGAGAGTCCAATACTTTTTAGTAAAGGACCAGAACAAAAATTCAGTTATACGGATGATAGCAAAAGTAACGATACAGGATATCTCCAACTTCGTCGTTACAGTCAACAATCAAAAGATATCATCCAGAAGATGGGTTATGACTTCAAGAATGGCCTCAACTACGGTAAGGGTAGAAGAACTCCTATCCGTACGGCTGTTCCGAAAGGAAAGTCAGAGATGTACTACAGCAGGACCAAAAGAGGTCTCGGATATGCTTCTCCTCCTGTATTATCCCCAGCAGTCTCTGAGTCCGATAGTGAGGAGCGCTCTAACTCTTCTGATTCCAGATCATGGGATTCTGATACCAGCATTGGTCAAGTTCATCGGCTGATCGTATCTTCTAACATGGTCTTCGTCGAACTTCCAGAAGGCTATGACAAGGATATTGAAGAAAATCACGAAACAGATCCTTGGGTTCAACGAATGGATACCCAATAGAAACTCTGATTCGAACAACGAGAACCTCCTACCGAAGATCAATTAGTTCAAATTGACGTAGGAGAAAGCGGGTCACCTCGTCCAATATTCATCAGCTAAAAACGTGTCACGACCCGCACCCACTGTGAGGGTACGAGAACGTAACAACGCCCAGCCTACGCCACAGTATCGGTGGTAGAACGCTGTCCTAGGTCACAACATCTAACAATATAAGCTAAGCAGTTTATACTCCCCAAGTGGGGTTGACATAGCAGTAAATGAACTCAATCACAACTAAGGAAGAAGAAAGCACGATATGATATAGAACTCAAGAAAATACAGAAGATAGAATAGTCTAAGATAATATCTCAGCAAATATCCAGAGTACATATCTCAGCTTCTGAATATGAAAGAATATATACAACTCAACATCTCTGAACAGAAGTAAAGTCTAGCTAAACAGTCTCAAGACAACATAAAAATAAGATAAGGCCTAACTAAACTAGTCTAGGCAGTGGGGTAAAGCCGTCAGCTAGAACTGTCCCGAAGAAGGTATCCTCACAGGCCTCCTTCTCGTCCTCTGTAATATTTTCAACAGGTCCAGTCAGGACAGGAGCGAGCACAATACATCTCAACAGTTCATAGCAGGTTAGAAAATATAATCATGCAGTAAAGTAAGATATAGATACTGAAAAAATGTAGTATGTAACAGAGAGAGAACTGTAATAGAAATATCTACTATAAGTAAAGAGCTACCAGTGACTAGTGATTTAGAGCACAAAGTCGACATGTGAACGGCTTGATTGTACATGGCTATACTAAAGAGGCGTACATGGCTATTCTACTTTGGAATTGTTCACATGACTATTTATACTCCCCCGTACCCCCAATTAATACACAAGGATCCAACCAGGTTATGTTATAATTCTATGTAACAGCCCTCGAAGGGTAGTAAGCCCCCAAAGGGTGATATGCCCCCAAAGGGTGATATGCCCCCAAAGGGTGATAAGCCTCCAAATGGTGATATGTCCCCAAAGGGTGATAAGCCCTCAAAGGGTGGTACATAGTAGTCCCATAAATGGGATTTCTGGGAAATCCAATAAATGGGATAAGGATTCAAAGAAGACTCTGTGATCATATGAGTATAAGTCACAAGTGATCAAAGAATCAAAGAAGCATAGTGATACCCCATGTAAGTGAAACGCACAGAACATAGAGTACCCCGATGCTCCCTGAAGGGATAACATCTCTGGAAGGGATCCATATTGTACTAATCCGTGTGACCAACATGACAGTATCAAGTAAAGTAATTTAATGCAGAAAAATAATTCTAAGTAGGATATGAAATGATCAGAGAATGTACTCGCCTGTATCTGAGTGTCCGGATGAAATGTACTGCCCGAGGAGAGGTGTCTGGCTCCTAATCAGAACAACACAAGTCACAACAAGTCTAAAATGATATAATGAAGTCCTACTATGCATTCTACATGATTCTAGGTCAATCTAGACTAAAGTCAACACTCGGTCAACTCTAGTCAACTAGACTAGTCAAACTAAGTCAACTAGGTCAAACTTAACCCAACCAAGTCTGATAAGTCTCACTAGGCCTAACCAAGCCTAGTCTAGCAATCACACACCAATCACAAGGCTATACAAGTCATCTTTCATACATATTTACATATATAATACCTATACTCACTATATATATAGCATACCTATATAGGGAATTCATCCATGGCTATATGCCCACACACATATGTATATTCACATATTTATTCATACACACATATTGTATATCCTCACATATTTCATACATTAGATATTTATCTAATTTAATATAAATAACACACATTCACTTATAGGCCACATTATGCATATAGACAATATATATATAGGCTATTAACATACATGTACATATAGAGAGTGCCATGTGTGTGTGGTGAAATCTGTGAAATGACAGTGAACTATTTAGAGTGTTAAACTTAGGAAATTAGTGAACAGTGTATGTGTGTAAAATATGACAGGAAAATAGTGGGTTTACAGGGAATGTGGTTTGTGTGTAAAAAATAGGAAAACAGGAACAGTCCTTAGTGCTATGTGTCAATGTGTCAAGTGACAGTTAAAGTGATGTGTGTATTAGAGGATGAACTCAGGAAATAGTGCTCATGACAGTTAACTAATAGTGTAAAGCAATGTGTGTGTATATGGAACATTAGAGTGGTGTGTGTAACAAAATGTGAAATCAGTGAATGTTGGTGTTCTCAGGAAACATAGGATATGTGTCAATGTGATTCTCTTATATGTGTGTGTGTACAGGGAGACTGATACAATGTAATATGTCAAGGTGTCAATGTGTTCAGTCGACAGTTAGAAGACAAGGGTTGTAGTGTGTGACAAAAATAGTAAAATGTGTAACATATGAGTGTGTGTCAAAATTGAACTAACATCTGTAAAACTGAACTGAAACCAACAATAGGAAACATATAAAACAGTAAACTGTAACCTAATAACTAAACACGAACTTTGGATACAAACTTGGAAAGGTAATTGGAATCAAAACCAACCAAATCCTGAGGATACATCTCAGGTAAACTGAGACCAAGGTTCACAGTTTTCAGTTCTTTATTTAGCAATGTTTTTCAGGTTTACATGGCAAGGACAGTTGGTTTACAGTGTAATAGGGACAATGTAATGCAAATAATGTGTGTATGTGAGTAGCTTCTCATTAAACAACCATTGCAAATCTCAGTTTTTAACATAAAGGATTAATTCTTAGATTTAGACTATGTGTGTGTGTAAGGGTGTCCTTGTTTTACAGTGTGCAACAGTGAAAGGAACACATATGTGTGTTAATCTGTGTGACAGTGAACTGGTACTGTAACCTGAAAACAGTTAGCTAAAACATGGGAAGGTAGTAACACTTGACAGTTCAACTAAAGTGTAACATGAATCTACATTAACTAATCATGAACTAAAACCTATTGGAATTACAAGAACTGGAAAGGAAGGGAAGGAACTGTTGTCTGCCAGTCTAATTCGAACCCAAACTCCCTAATATTCGAATACCCATTGAATCCCCCATGAACACATGAACTTATATATCAACTAACTAATATTTAGCCATGCAATTTCTCATTAATAACGTGATTAACATTTGAATCAACATGCTCTTAGTGAAAAGAAAAGGAAATCAGTTCATTGCATACACAGGTTCAACAAAACCCAGTTAAGTTCAACAATCGACAGTTTTCAGTTCATGATTATTCAAACTTTAAAACCTCATTTCATATTCAAAACACAACCAAAAGACCCACAAATTGAACCGTAGATAGATTACAAGTAGGAGGTCCATATCAGGGACTTAAACCAACAACTAACAACATTTAAACTAGGTAAAATGATTGCCAAAAATCCAATTTGTAAACTGAAAAAAAAACTGGGAATGGCATGTATCAGGAATTTGGGGGATTTAGAAAATTGATGAATAAATCAAACTAAAATAAACTTCCAATGGTTGTTAATGGTAAACACACATGTGCACGTGTCCTAGGATCCAATTCGTGTCCACCATAGTGTGACACGACGTGTCCAATTCACAGAAATCCAAAACGAGCACAACACAGACACAGAAATCGAGCGCAGCCTCGTGCACGAGTGCACGCATGTCGTGCACTCGACACAGGACACATCGTGTCTCGTGCACACACCCACGTGTTCGCCAGGTGTCAGGCTACGTGTTTAACACCCTGAATCCCCGTGTCAAGTTGTATAGACGTGTCCACGACAGCGTATCAGAACCCGATTTCCTGTGCGCACTACACAGTAAAGAATCCGTGCGATACTAATTTCTCCCTCGACACAACACGTGGTCACCTGAAACTTGACACGTGGCATGTCAGACACTGTCCCAAGGCGTGTGTCAAATTTCACGTGTCCTGGTTGCGTGTGGTGTCCGATACAGCCCCCGAGTGGCAGGGGAGCTGTACGGTGCAGAAATGCATGGGTTTCGTGTCCCATTGCGTGTCCGACACACACTAAATCATGCTCAGTAAATTGAAAACCTATAAACAAGACCTAGATCTAATTTTCCATTCAAACACAATTTGAAAAATCAAACAAAATGCCCTTTGGGGCATTTTATCAAACACCTATAGGAAGGGACTGATACATGTCCATTTAGGACACGAAATGGACACAAAACCTAGGTCTAGGCATACCTACAGGACCAGGACACTTAGGGCTAGGTCTACATACAAAGAAACTAGAATTTTAATGGGTGGATTAGGATTTTACCTATGGTGTTCTCCAACACAAAAACTCCTTGAATGAGGATTCCCAAAAGCCACCAAACTCCTTCAAATTGATAGAAAACTGAGAATAACAATTTCCAACAGCAAGAAAACATCAATTAGAACCTATTGCAATTTGTTTGGATTAAAAAGGAGTTAAAATGGATTTTCTAGGGATTTTTGAAGTTGGAAAAAATACCTCTTTCTAAAGCTTTGTTCTTCCTAAGAGGCTAGCCCTAATTTCTAAGAGGATGCTTATAGGGAGGGATTCCCAATGAGGGTTATGTGGCTGGCCAAGACTTGTTAGGGTTAGGGTTTGGCTAGTAGTGTGGGCCTATGGGCTTTTAAGGCTAAGTTATTTATTAAGGTGCAACCACAAGTCATGGCTTATGACTTAATAATCTAACTTAAGTCAAATAACCATACCATGGGTCAACTCTAGTCTAACTAGGGTTGCATAACCTAACCAAGTCCAAACTCAACTAGGGTTAGCTCCTAGGTTGGTCTACCATGGTCATTGCTAGTCAAAGTCAACCTAGTCAACCCTCATTCAAACAATTCCAAAATAAATTCTAAAAATTCCCATAAATTCAAATAAATTATAATAAATCCAAATAACCCTAAAAATGTCAAAAATACCCTAATCACATGGCTAGGCTCTAGGGTAGGCAGTCTCTACTATTCACTAGCAAAATACCAAAATCACAAGTCATGAATTTAAATAGTTTAAAAATAATTAAAAATCACTAAAAATCATAATATGAAATAAATATCATTAAATAATAATTATAATTACAAAATTTTAAAATTACCCTCTTCTGGAAAACTGGGTGTTACAATCCTACCCACCTTATGAAAATTTTGTCCTCGAAATTAAGATGATCGCACCCTTTTCTAGGTTAAGCCCCCAGCAATCATAGTCTCAGAAATCTATCTTAAATCGTACAGTTAGAAAGTGTAACCTATGGGGTCATGGCATGTAATATCAGTCCGGGGTCTCATCTAGTTACACCAATCATGCTACAGTACTAGGCAATCACAAGGTATCAAAACATACAAGCAAGGGATGCATCAAAATTCTCAAAAAGGAATACTAAGGTTAGGTCAAACTCACCTCCAGCTAGGTCTGAGAACTAAAACTCCCTCCTGGAAGCAGGGCCCTGGTTGGGGCAGGTATAGCAGGGCAGTGCTGTACCCAGTGTGCAGCTGAACCACAGAATAAGCACAATCCTAGTCTCTTTCTACAGTTGTTCCACTTGTGTCCAGACTTCTTGCAGTAGGCACAGATAGGCTCTGGCTCAGCTGGCCTCTGCTGGACAGGAGACTGGGCTGGGTATGATGATATAGGCTGGATATATGGGTACTCCTCAAACTCTGGATAGGACTGGGTACTACTCCTCGCCCTCTTGAAGCTAGGCTCTCCTCCTAGAAGCACAGAGTCCCGCAGACGTAGCAACCTCTGGATTTGCTCCCTCATGGCCTCCTCATGAACTCTATGTGACTCCAACAGCCTCTCTTAGAAATATCCAAACATCTGGGCTGCGTCAAGTAACAAACCTCCGGGTGGTGCTGTATGGAGTACAAAGGGTAGGGAAGGGCTCTCGGTCTCAGGCAAATCTGCAGCTCTCTCCTGAACGACAGGAGATGAAGGAAGACTCTCTGGCGAGGCTACCACCATCTCCTCAATGGCAGGAGGTGCCACCACCCCCTGATCAGATAGAGGGATCACTACCTCCTGAACAGTAGGAGGTGGAGGCACACTCTCAGTAGCTGCAGCTGCTCTCAGGCGACGGGCTCGGGTCATGGGTGCCAAACTGAAAGAAAAAAAAATTAAATCAATCATCAAGGCTGTAAGGCAGTCTATCATTCCATATAAAAACTGGTAAATATAAACAAAGGAGAACCAGCTACAAGAGTCACTATTTTAAAGCCAGGCTATACTATCATTCCTAAGATAAGGGCCTAATCACAAGTCATCAAATCGTCACACTAAAGCTATAAAATCCCTACTCCTAAATTATTTGATGATGGAAAACAATTTATAATAACAGAAGGGTACGATAGAGATGATATGTTTAAAAACCTTCTCAGGATATAATCTGATAATCATATGCGTCTGTCCAAAATTATGTTTCTCAGAGTCCTCACCATGCCAGTAAGCAAGACTGCGATAAATGATAGGTCCCATAACTGGGGCATGCACCTCTATAATCATGTCGTCTGGAATTCTCGCTATGCCGACTAGTATAGCTACGAGAAATTCCAAATCTCATAACCAAGATACGTACATCCGAAGTCAGGTCTCTATGTTTTTGCCACGCCAGCTAATATGGCTGCGATAAACTACAAGCTCCATAATCAAGTAGACATTTTACCATCCCTGTATTTCCGTCAACATATATTATCAGAAAAATATCGTAACTCAGGCCTTAATATTCATCTCGATAGAAAAATCAAAATCAACAACGATCCAACAAAAATCAAATTCAATAATCAAGGAGTGAGAGCAAAAAAATAAGGAAAATAATTCAAATTGAAGTTTAAATAAGATTCTCAAGGGTCGTCCCAGGAATCTCTCAAGGAATCCTAACTGTGATTGAGTACCTTCAAAATATATATCCTAATCCTACTGCAGACTATAGTGATACTCAAGTTCGAATACCACTACATAAACTGGACTTGCATGGGCCACCACTAAAAATGTGTCACGACCCACACCCACTGTGAGGGTACGAGAACGTAACAACGCCCAGCCTACGTTGCAGTATCGACGGTAGAACGCTGTCCTAGGTCACAACATCTAACAATATAAGCTAAGCAGTTTATACTCCCCGAGTGGGGGTGACATAGCAGTAAATGAACTTAGTCACAACTAAGGAAGAAGAAGCACGATATGATATAGAACTCAAGGAAATACAGAAGATAGAATAGTCTAAGATAATATCTCAGCAAATATCCAGAGTACATATCTCAGCTTCTGAATATGAAAGAATATATACAACTCAACATCTCTGAACAGAAGTAAAGTCTAGCTAAACAGTCTCAATACAACATAAAAATAAGATAAGGCCTAACTAAACTAGTCTAGGCAGTGGGGTAAAGCCGTCAGCTAGAGCTGTCCCGAAGAAGGTATCCTCACAGGCCTCCTCCTCGTCCTCTGTAATATTTTTAACAGGTCCAATCAGGACAGGAGCGAGCACAATACATCTCAACAGTTCATAGCAGGTTAGAAAATATAATCATACAGTAAAGTAAGATATAGATACTGAAGAAATACAGTATATAACAGATAGAGAGAACTGTAATAGAAATATCTACTATAAGTAAAGAGCTACCAGTGACTAGTAATTTAGAGCACAAAGTCGACATGTGAACGGCTTGATTGTACATGGCTATAATAAAGAGGCGTACATGGCTATTCTACTTTGGAATTGTTTACATGACTATTTATACTCCCCCGTACCCCCAATTAATACACAAGGATCCAACCAAGTTATGTTATGATTCTATGTAACAGCCCCTGAAGGGTGGTAAGCCCCCAAAAGGTGATATGCCCCCAAAGGGTGATAAGCCCCCAAAGGGTGATATGCCTCCAAAGGGTGATAAGCCCCCAAAAGGTGGTACATAGTAGTCCCATAAATGGGGTTTCTGGGAAACCCAATAAATGGGATAAGGATTCAAAGAAGACTCTGTGACCATATGAGTATATGTCATAAGTGATCAAAGAACCAAAGAAGCATAGTGATACGCCATGTAAGTGAAACGCACAGAACATAGAGTACCCCGATGCTCCCTGAAGGGATAACATCTCAGGGAGGGATCCATATTATACTAATCCGTGTGACCAACGTAACAGTATCAAGTAAAGTAATTTAATACAGAAAAATAATTCTAAGCAGGATATGAAATGATCAGAGAATGTACTCGCCTGTATCTGAGTGTCCGGATGAAATGTACTGCCCGAGGAGAGGTATCTGGCTCCTAATCAGAACAGCACAAGTCACAACAAGTCTAAAATGATATAATGAAGTCCTACTATGCATTCTACATGATTCTAGGTCAATCTAGACTAAAGTCAACACTCGATCAACTCTAGTCAACTAGACTAGTCAAACTAGGTCAACTAGGTCAAACTTAACCCAAACAAGTCTGATAAGTCTCACTAGGTCTAACCAAGCCTAGTCTAGCAATCACACACCAATCACAAGGCTATACAAGTCATCTTTCATACATATTTACATATATAATACCTATACTCACTATATATATAGCATACCTATATATAGGGAATTCATCCATGGCTATATGCCCACACACATATGTATATTCACATATTTATTCATACACACATATTGTATATCCTCACATATTTCATACATTAGATATTTATCTAATTTAATATAAATAACACACATTCACTTATAGGCCAGATTATGCATATAGACAATATATATATAGGCTATTAACATACATGTACATATAGAGAGTGCCATGTGTGTGTGGTGAAATCTGTGAAATGACAGTAAACTATTTAGAGTGTTAAACTTAGGAAATTAGTGAACAGTGTATGTGTGTAAAATATGACAGGAAAACAGTGGGTTTACAGGGAATGTGGTTTGTGTGTAAAAAATAGGAAAACAGGAACAGTCCTTAGTGCTATGTGTCAATGTGTCAAGTGACAGTTAAAGTGATGTGTGTGTATTAGAGGATGAACTCAGGAAATAGTGCTCATGACAGTTAACTAATAGTGTCAAGCAATGTGTGTGTATATGGAACATTAGAGTGGTGTGTGTAACAAAATGTGAAATCAGTGAATGTTGGTGTTCGCAGGAAACATAGGATATGTGTCAATGTGATTCTCTTATATGTGTGTGTGTATAGGGAGACTGATACAATGTAATGCAAGGTGTCAATGTGTTCAGTCGAAAGTTAGAAGACAGGGGTTGTAGTGTGTGACAAAAATAGTAAAATGTGTAACATATGAGTGTGTGTCAAAATTGAACTAACATCTGTAAAACTGAACTGAAACCAACAATAGGAAACATATAAAACAGTAAACTGTAACCTAATAACTAAACACGAACGTTGGATACAAACTTGGAAAGGTAATTGGAATCAAAACCAACCAAATCCTGAGGATACATCTCAGGTAAACTGAGACCAAGGTTCACAGTTTTTATTTTTTTATTTAGCAATGTTTCTCAGGTTTACATGGCAAGGACAGTTGGTTTACAGTGTAATAGGGACAATGTAATGCAAATAATGTGTGTATGTGAGTAGCTTCTCATTAAACAACCATTATAAATCTCAGTTTTTAACATAAAGGATTAATTCTCAGATTTAGACTATGTGTGTGTGTAAGGGTGTCCTTGTTTTACAGTGTGCAACAGTGAAAGGAACACATGTGTGTGTTAATCTGTGTGACAGTGAACTGGTACTATAACCTGGAAACAGTTAGCTAAAACATGGGAAGGTAGTAACACTTGACAGTTCAACTAAAGTGTAACATGAATCTACATTAACTAATCATGAACTAAAACCTATTGGAATTACAAGAACTGGAAAGGAAGGGAAGGAACTGTTGTCTGCCAGTCTAATTCGAACCCAAACTCCCTAATATTCGAATACCCATTGAATCCCCCATGAACACATGAACTTATATATCAACTAACTAATATTTAGCTATGCAATTTCTTATTAATAACGTGATTAACATTTGAATCAACATGCTCTTAGTGAAAAGAAAAGGAAATCAGTTCATTGCATACACAGGTTCAACAAAACCCAGTTAAGTTCAACAATCGACAGTTTTCAGTTCATGATTATTCAAACTTTAAAACCTTATTTCATATTCAAAACACAACCAAAAGACCCACAAATTGAACCATAGATAGATTACAAGTAGGAGGTCCATATCAGGGACTTAAACCAACGATTAACAGCATTTAAACTAGGTAAAATGATTGCCAAAAATCCAATTTGTAAACTGAAAAAAAACTGGGAATGGCATGTATCAGGAATTTGGGGGATTTGGAAAATTGATGAATAAATCAAACTAAAATAAACTTCTGATGGTTGGTAATGGTAAACACACATGTGCACGTGTCCTAGGATCCAATTCGTGTCCACCATAGTGTGACACGATATGTCCAATTCACAAAAATCTAAAACGAGCACAACACAGACACAGAAATCGAGCACAGCCTCGTGCACGAGTGCATGCGTGTCGTGCACTCGACACAGGACACATCACATCTCGTGCACACACCCACGTGTTTGCCAGGTGTCAGGCTACGTGTCCAACACCCTGAATCCTCGTGTCGAGTTGCACAGACGTGTCCACGACAGCGTATCAGAACTCGATTTCCTGTACGCACTACACAGTGAAGAATCTGTGCGACACTGATTTCTCCCTCGACATGCCACGTGGTCACCTGAAACTTGACACGTGGCGTGTCAGACACTGCCCCAAGGCGTGTGTCAAATTTTACGTGTCCTGGTTGCGTGTGGTGTCCGATACAGCCCCCGAGTGGTAGGGGCGCTATACGGTACAGAAATGCATGGGTTTCGTATCCCATTGCGTGTCCGACACACACTAAATCATGCTCAGTAAATTGGAAACCTATAAACAAGACCTAGATCTAATTTTCCATTCAAACATAATTTGAAAAATTAAACGAAATGCCCTTTGGTGCATTTCATCAAACACCTATAAGAAGGGACTGATACGTGTCCATTTAGGACACAAAATGGACACAAAACCTAGGTCTAGGCATACCTACAGGACCAGGACACTTAGGGCTAGGTCTACATGCAAAGAAACTAGAATTTTAATAGGTGGATTAGGATTTTACCTATGGTGTTCTCCAACACAAAAACTCCTTGAATGAGGATTCCCAAAAGCCACCAAACTCCTTCAAATTGATAGAAAACTGAGAATAACAATTTCCAACAGCAAGAAAACATCAATTAGAACTTATTGCAATTTGTTTGGATTAAAAATGAGTTAAAATGGATTTTTTTTAGGGATTTTTGAAGTTGGGAAAAATACCTTTTTCTAAAGCTTTGTTCTTCCTAAGAGGCTAGCCCTAATTTCTAAGAGGATACTTATAGGGAGGGATTCCCAATGAGGGTTATATGGCTGGCCAAGACTTGTTAGGGTTAAGGTTTGGCTAGTGGTGTGGGCCTATGGGCTTTTAAGGCTAAGTTATTTATTAAGGTGCAACCACAAGTCATGGCTTATGACTTAATAATCTAACTTAAGTCAAATAAACATACCATGGGTCAACTCTAGTCTAACTAGGGTTGCATAACCTAACCAAGTCTAAACTCAACTAGGGTTAGCTCCTAGGTTGGTCAACCATGGTCATTGCTAGTCAAAGTCAACCTAGTCAACCCTCATTCAAACAATTCCAAAATAAATTCTAAAAATTCCCATAAATTCAAATAAATTATAATAAATCCAAATAACCCTAAAAATGTCAAAAATACCCTAATCACATGGCTAGGATCTAGGGTAGGCAGTCTCTACTGTTCACTAGCAAAACACCAAAATCATAAGTCATGAATTTAAATAGTTTAAAAATAATTAAAAATCACTAAAAATCATAATATGAAATAAATATCATTAAATAATAATTATAATTACAAAATTTCAAAATTACCCTCTTCTGGAAAACTGGGTGTTACAAACCTTCCAGAGGCAGATAAGCAAGAATTAATTCTTCTTATTCGAGAATACATTGATGTCTTTGCCTGGAGCTATGAAGACATGCCAGGTTTAGATCCCAAAGTTTCTACTCACAAATTGAATATCTTACCTAATGCAAAACCAGTCAAACAGCAACAACGGCGCTTCAAGCCAGAAATGATGGACGCAATCGATGATGAAGTCAAGAAGCTCATCGCTTGTGGCTTTATCCGAGAAGAACAACATCCTGATTGGGTAGCCAACGTCATTCCAGTCCTAAGAAAACTGGCAAAGTTCGAGTTTGCATCGACTTTCGGGATCTTAATGCAGCCTGTCCAAAAGATGAATTTCCTCTCCCTATTACGGACGTCATGATTGACAACACTTGTGGGTTCGAGCGAATATTTTTCATGGATGGATTCTCCGGATACAATCAGATTCGGATGAATCCTGAAGATGAAAAACACACTTCTTTCCGTACTCCTCGCGGAGTCTACTGCTATACCGTGATGCCATTTGGTCTCAAGAACGCTGGTGCAACTTACCAACGAGCTATGAGTACCATCTTTCGAGATCATCTTCGCAAGACTGTTGAATGCTACGTCGACGATATCGCCGTCAAGAGTCGTCTAAAGGAAGATCACATCCAAGACTTGAGAACAATCTTCAATCTGATGCGCCAACATCAACTCAAAATGAATCCCACCAAGTCATTCTTGGGTGTCTCTAGTAGTAAATTTCTCGGCTTCGTCATTACCTCTAAAGGTATACACGTGGATCCCGAGAAGATCAAAGCTATTCAAGAGATGCGTCCTCTACGCAACCTAAAAGAGCTACGAGGATTCCAAGGTCGACTTGCGTACATCAGGAGGTTCATTTTGAATTTGTCTGGACGCTGCAGACCATTTACTCAGCTAATGAAGAAGGGTGTATCTTTTATTTGGACCAAAGAATGTCAACGAGTATTTGATGACATAAAACGATATCTCATGAACCCACCAGTCTTGGTGCCACCAATCTCAGGCATACCATTCTTAATGTATGTCCGTGCTATGGATCATTCATTGGGTGCTTTACTTGCCCAAAAGAACAAAGAAGGTCACGAACAGGCCATCTATTATCTCAGTCGTACTATGATTGGTGCTGAATACCGTTATAGTCCGGTCGAAAAAGAATGCTTAGCTCTTATGTTCGCTGTCCAAAAGATAAGGCATTACATCATTGGCCAAACTATTCATGTCATATCCCGAGTCAATCATCTTCGGGTACTGATGAAGAAGCCTAGCACACTCAATTCTCGATTGGCTACATGGGCCATTCTGCTAGCCCAATATGACATGGTGTATATTCCTCAAAAATCTGTTAAAGGTCAAGCACTGGCTGACTTTTTAGCGGCTCATCCTGTTCCAGAGACATCCAAACTTTATGATGAAATTTCAGACGAGACATTGGAATCAAATATGATCTCCGAAGAATTTCCTACTTGGCGTCTATTCTTTGACGGTGCATCCAGAATTGGACCCAATGGTGCCATTATCGCAGGAGTTGGAGTTGTCCTTGTTTCTCCAGACGGGTCAACCATTTAAAGAGCCTACTCCTTAGATGAACCTTGCTCCAACAACGTAGCAGAATACAATGCTCTACTCATTGGCCTTCAGTTAGCTAAACAACTGGACGTCGAATATCTTGAAGTCTACGGCGACTCTAAGCTGGTTGTTAACCAGGTTAGAGGAACCTATGAAGTTTGCCATCAAGATCTAGTGCCTTACTATGAAGCGGCAATCAGCATGGCTACATCATTCAAAGCCTTCTTCATCGAATATGTTCATCGAGCTTGCAATACTGAAGCAGATGCTCTGGCTAATCTTGCAGCAGTCCTAGCCATCCCTATGAAAAGACAGCAGGTGGTGGTTATCTCTAACCGGGAATTGTTATGCATCGAAAATAATCGTAATATTGAATTCAGTAACCTTACTGAAGCTAATGTTATCAGTGAAGATTGGAGAGCTCCCTTCATCGATTTCGTAGTCCATGACATACTTTCTGAAGATCCCAAGGAAACTACGAGTATTCGTCGGCGGTCTCTGCGATTCTAATATAACCAGACTACCAAGACTCTTTATCGACGGACTTATGACGGTCTACTCTTGTGCTGTCTTACTGGTGATGTCACGCCCCAGAACTAGAATACTGGAGAGCGGGGGCAGACATAGCCAGCTACGTATAACGGAATGGGATCCACACCGCTATACGGTCACGGCTGTCTAGATATGTGAGGGTTTCACTACAATCCATCAGTCTCTTAAGGTCATAAAATAACCTATTGTCTCAATCTCAACCAACTAATAATAATCACAAGATATCAGATCTCCAAATATATAATTGTAAGGCGTCTCAAACATTACATATCCAGATGATCATGAAGCTAGTCGTTACAAAATGTGAGGACTAGCAAGAGTTCAGTCATACATGATCAACCCCCGGGGCTTGTCAATCATGTTACAGCCCGTAGGCAGACAGTAAGTAAGTACAATCGAGCTAACACTTGCTCGTCGGCTAAACGCCTCAAAAGAATAATTTACAATATTACAGTGGGAGAACAAAAGAAACCCACTCGAAGCCCTGGTTACGTCTGGTGACCACCATCGGGCTGGAAGACAGGTAGATCCTTTGCTGCTGCTCCGGTATCTGGCCATACAAAACCAGCTGGGTCAGACCCCAGAAAGAGCAAGTGCCACAAAGGAGGCCACAAAAATAAGAACCAAAGCCAGTAAATTAGCATAATAATATAATTACATAATAAGAGACAGTAATTTAAGAAAAAGCATGATGGGTAATTATAAAAGACAATCTTGCATAGAATCACTAAAAGACATGACATCTAGAAAAGCATATCAGGATGATATACGATGAGATAACCATGGGACTATTCAGATAGCTAGGTTACAACCCGTAAACCAAACAAGGACCGGGGTTGTAACCCTTCGTCTGAACGGAACTTGGTTTCTCTCACCATTTATCGGCAAGATAAATATAAGAAATCAGGTCAAGTAACAATCTGGAGTGACAATCATTATAGTGACAATCTGGAGTGACAATCATTATAGTGATAATCTGGAGTGACAATCATTATAGTGACAATCTGGAGTGATAATCATTATAGCGACAATCTGGAGTGACAATCATTATAGTGACAATCTGGAGCAATCTTACAATCAATCAATTCTAGACAATACTAAACTGGACTAGACTCCATCCAAGCAATCACGGCCAATCATTGCCTACGGCTTTCTACATTAACTAACTAGGGTTATCACAATCCTAGTTACTAGCAAGATGCAATGAGATGCTCCAAGTAGTCACAGGCCCTGCAGCTATCCAGGTTATCCAGGCAATCATTATAGTGACAATCTGGAGAGTTCAATGCATTAGAGTGACAATAGAGTTCAATCATTAAAGTGACAATCAAGAGTGCCCCACATAACAGTGGGCTGGAAATGTGCCCTACTCGTCGGCAGGCTACAAGTCCAATCATTTGCGGCCGGGATAACGGGATCGCCTGTAACTGGAGAACATCTCTTCATGACTAGTGAATTATACTAATTATTAACCTTAGTCCAATTCAGTAGGTACTCCTGACCGTGGTACTCAGGAGTCCCCTCCTAGACATGATGCAAGACTAGACAAGTGGATTTAACAATCAAGCAAGAAAGAACCACCCACGGTGTCAGGGCAAGTCAAGTTAAGTTATCAAGATAAATCATGTCAGGGTACTTGTCAGGAGTGCGCCACGACGGGCCACTATCATGTCAGGTTGGTCATGTCAGGAGTGCACCACTACGGGTCACTATCATGTCAGGTTGATCATGTCAGGAGTGCACCACTACGGGTCACTGTCATGTTATGCTAGTTCTTTGCCATACCGTGCCATGTACAATAGTCATTCCAAACATAATAAGTAAAATCAAGTTCATGACAAAAGGCGTAAAGATATAAAATGGGCATAAAATATCTAATAAAATATCAAAATACGGGTCAGGGGGATGCGTACGCACAAAAGCACGCACGCAGGGGGAGTGCATACGCAATAAAACACGCACGCAGGAGGACAGCGTATGTGAAAAGTCACGCACTCTCAAGGGGCAGCGTATGTGAAAAGTCACGCACGCTCAAGGGGCAGCGTATGTGAAAGTCACGCACGCTCAAGGGAGCAGCGTACATGAAAGTCACGCACGCTCAAGGGAGCAGCGTACATGAAAGTCACGCACGCTCAAGTCTGCGTACGCACAAAAGCACGCACGCAGGAGACACGCTTCCAATAGGAAGCGTATCCAAGGCTCAGTGGCGTAAGCTAAGAAGCTCTGCACACTGCTCACTGTCTTCTCCAAACAGCAAGAACACCAAGAAAGAACTCAAAGCTTCACAAGTTCATAACTTGGCCATCCGAACTCCAAATCCGGATTTCCAAAGTTCCAATTTGGGTGAAACTGAAAGCTCTTCCACATGGAAACATCAGAACCCACAAAACTCCAACCAAAATACATCAAAACCAAGCAAAACTCGAAAATAGGAATAACTAGATCTAGAACAATAGAGACTCCAAATCACAAAAACCCAAGAACTAATGTTGATCTCCATGTCCGACCAAGAAAATATGGTTCTCATGAAGTGGCAAGATGCACTTGCCTAGGGTTTGGGAGTTGTAGAGGAAGGAGAAGAAGAAGAAAATAAATGGTGGTGGTAATAAAGAGAGAGAGTGGTAGGTGGGGGTTATAAAGAGGAGGAGATGTGGTGGGGATGAGGGTGTAGCATAGGTTAGGGTGATCCATCCTAACCCAAACCAATAAAACCGAGCCCAAACCCAATAAAACCAAGCCATGACTAAATCCTAAATACGAAAAATACCGAATTTCCACAAGTTAAGAAAAATAAAATACATGCCAAAATCTAGATACGAGTATAAGTACGAAATATGAAAAATACAGGAAAATGAGGGTGACAGGTGATGAAGCAAAGCAAGTATTACGTGAAGCTCACGACGGTGTCTGCGGAGCACATCAACCCGATCCTAAGCTACAAGATCGTATCCGACGCATGGGTTACTACTGGCCCTCTATGGTATCTGATGCCATTGAATATGCAAGAAAATGTCGAGCTTGTCAAATCTATGCAGATTTTATTCACCAACCATCGGAATTCTTTCATCCGACTGCTGCTTCCTGGCCTTTTGAAGCCTGGGGCATGGATATTATAGGTCCCATCAACCCTCATTCTTCTAGAGGACATCGGTTCATACTAGCAATAACCGAATACTTTTCCAAATGGACCGAAGCTATACCTTTGGCTGAAGTCAAAACCAGCAGCGTTATCAACTTTGTCAAACACCATGTCATCTATAGATTTGGTGTACCTCGACGAATCATTCATGATAATGGACCTCAGTTCATCAGTCAAAAATTTACAAGGTTCTATGACGATCATTGGATTGACAATGTCGCTTCGACAGCTTATAATCCTGCTGCTAATGGCTTAGCCGAAGCTTTCAACAAGACTATCATCAAGCTACTCAAGAAGTTTGTGTCTACTAACAAACGAAACTGGAGTGAAAATCTTAGGGAATGTCTTTGGGCCTACTATACTACAATCCGCAACCCTACAGGCTGTACACCCTTCTCTTTGGTGTACGGCTGTGAAGCAGTTCTACCCCTAGAACTTCAAATTCCGTCCTTAAGGATTGCCATCGCTAACGAGCTCACTACAGAGAACAACGACCTCCTTCGACTTCAAGAATTGGAGGCGCTCGACGAGAAGCGGCTATTGGCTCAACAACATATTGAGTTATACCAAGCCCGCATCTCAAAGACTTTCAATCGCAAAGTTAAAGTCAGAGCCTTTCAGAAAGGAGAGCTCGTTCTAACCGTCAGACGTCCTATGACTATGACTCATATGAGCAAGGGCAAGTTCGATGCGAAGTGGAAAGGTCCATATATCGTAAACAAAGTCTTCTCAAATGGAGCCTATCAACTCACAGAACTGAATGGTCGAGTTGCAATGATGCCCATCAATGGCAAGTTCCTCAAAAAGTATTATGTATAAATGTAAAAGAGATCGCTTGTAATCATCAGACAAGTTCATAAATAAAATTTGATTTTATTTCATCATGAATGATAGTACATAATATCAAGGAAGGTCACTATCATCCTTCTCAAAATTGGGACACGGACCACTGCCGTCCTTCTCAAAAATATAATCGGCAAAAGAGCCGAAAACATCCTTGCTCGAACCCACCAGGAACTTACAAGCAGCCATCCTCATGGCCTCTTCTTCTTCAGTTTTCCCTGGTTCAAGTAGGAAGTCTAAGATGTCCCTTGGCGACTTGGGTGCAGACGAACCTTCGCCCGCCTCTGTCTGCTTTGGTTGGGCCGGCTCGACTGGACGTTCTTCAATAATCGCTTCAACCTTCGGGGCGATCTCAGCCTTCTTGGATGCATCTCCAGACGACATCTTTGTGTTGAAAAGTGAAAGTGATCGTTCCATCTAAATTTCTGTTCTATTTATAGACAGAGATTTGTGAAAACAACGAAGAGACGCGTTCTTTCCAACATCTGACGGTTCGCCCGTTCATCACATTCATCTGACGGTTCACCCGTTCATTACATTCATCTGACGGTTCGCCCGTTCACCACATTCATTCGACGGTTCGTCCGTTCATCACATTCATCTGACGGTTCACCCGTTCATTACATTGATCTGACGGTTCGTCCGTTCATCACATTCATCCGACGGTTCATCTGTTCATTTCATCACATTCATCCGACGGTTCATCCGTTCATTTCATTACATCCATCCGACGGTTCACCCGTTTATTTCATCCATCCGACGGTTTACCCGTTCATTACATTCATCCGACGGTTCACCCGTTCATTTCATCTATCCGACGGTTCACCCGTTCATTCCGTTCATCTGACGGTTCACCCGTTCATTCAATTCATTTGACGGTTCGTCCTTTCATCCTGACGATTCATTTCGTTCACACATCCTGACGATTCATTTCGTTCACACATCCCGACGATTTATTTCGTTTTGACGATTCATCCGTTCATTCACATCAGCAACTTGTCATATATTTATTATCCTTGATTAAGTTATCTACTGAAATAATGATATTCAACAAATTATATTCTGCCATGTCCACATTACCTCTGAGCAGATATAATGAATATAAACTGAATATATTTTCTATCGCTATTATTTATATCTGAATAAGATATGCAATAAATAATAGAGCCACAAAGAAACTGTCTTTTTATTGATCAAAATTAAAAGATATTATAAAATTACATGTCACAAAAATTGAAGATACAAAAAGTCTTTCTCATTCCGCTGGCGGGGTCATCAAGCTAGTCATCTGATGCTTTAAAGTTTGCAGTCGCTCCTCACGAGAGTCCATCACTCGCCTCCTAGCTTCCTCCATTCCAGACTTATTATCGAAAGTCGGCATGGTTACTAGTCTGCGAGAGATTTCAGTTCGATGAGTTGTGACATATTCATCTCTTTCATGGGTCAGGGCTTCCAGTTGCTGAACTGTAGCTTGATGTTGTGTGGCCTCATCTTTCAGAGCAAGCTGAACAAGTCTCAACTCTTCTTGAAGACGGGCAGATTCTGCTTTTAGTTCAGCAACTTTCTTCTCCTTCTCCTCGGTAGTAGATGTTATTATCTCTATTTGAGAGTTGTACTCTGAAGACTTGGCAGTGAAAGCATCCAAGATAATCTGGAGATCAACCTTAGCAACTGCAGCTTCTTGGGACATCCTCTCAAACTCGGCCTGTACCAAGGGCTCCACTTCTCCCCGATTCAGATCTTTGTAGATCTTAACCGATTCCTCTAGCTCATCCAGAATGTGTTCAAGGTAAGCAGCTTGCGCTTCATCACCTTGACTCCGGATGGCAGCTATCAGATAAGAGGTTGGACCCCTAATAGTTGTGAAACCAACCTCTTCTTTATCCATTACCCTCTCTACTAAGGGTCCCAACGAATTAAAGAAAAGGTTGGTGAAGGAGCTAATGATAAATTGGTTAGTAGCCAGGGCACCAGGTGTAGCAGCTACTCCCATTGACGACGAAGCAGCAGGTGCCTGTACAGATGGACGTTCAGATTTTTGCACGTGAGTGGAGGGCTCTTTAGACAAGGGAGCCATGGTAGAGCTGGCTGCCCCTCCCAGATGTTCTTCTGCAAAATTAAATAAATCTTATCATTTTGTTGTCATTAGCAACTAATCGAAAAGGATCAAAGTAAAGGCAATCTTACCATGGCTTGGTCCAGTGACAATTCTGTCATCTGCTGATACAGGTTGCAACCTCGCAGAAGTAGCTTCAAACATTACTGCCTGGCTACTACCTGCTTCGGAGCCGCCCAAAAAATGTCTGCTACCGCTGACTATCTCCTTTACTGGCACTATGTCTGTACATGTTGGAGGAATTGGAGAAGATTCAACTTCTGCATCGATAAAAATTTAGATGTCAGTCATTTAATCTATGAAAAGAAGATTGATAATATCATTCAATACCTTTAGGATCAGCAGTAGTAACTTCCTCAGGTGCTACTCCTTTACCTACATTCTTTTCTGGGGATATATGGACATCAGCGTCCTCCTCTAGATTTAGTGTATCATCAACAGCCTTTGCTGATGAAACTTCATCACTGGTGCTCTCCTCTCGTGCTCCACTATCAGTTACGGCGACCGAATCTATATCATCCTGGAGGCCGAAGTCGCAATCATTTAAAGCATCGATCATTAATCGATCTTCTTCATCATGGAGTGTTCTCGGTGTAGCTGGAAGCTGGGTAGTTTTCACTGCAAGTGAAGGAGATCGTAACACTTCATCATCTTTCTCTACGGCTTCCTCCATGGTCTCTACAGCCTCATCCCTCCTCTCTGGACTGAAAGTTTCAGGTTCAGGGGCGGGTGTAGGAGACGACATTGTAACTCCAGCGATAGCACTAGCTACGACCGATGACAAGATTTGTCTCGGAGGAGTGACTACTTTCTTTCTTCTGAAGACCATTTTCTTTCTGTGTAGAGGTCTCTCCGGACTCTCTATATCTATGACATTTTCTTGTCTTTGAATAGAAGTTGGGGTGGTAGCTTCTTCTCTCTGAATTGATTCGGCCAGTTGTCGAGATTGTGACCGAGTAGTGACCTTTTCTGAAGGTTCCAAGATAAGCTTCTTCTTAGCAACTGGAGAAGAAGGTTCATCTATCCTCCTCTTCCTCTCCTTGGCTGGAGATTTGACAACCTTCAAGGAAATTTGCAGTGGCTCGTTGACTTCTTCAGGGAAGTTAGCTTCCCTCGAAGCTTCCAACGGGGCATCAACTGGCTCATATTCCTCGTCATTACCCGGAGCCGACATAACAGTTGCTCCCTTCTTCAATCGCGTTGCTGTCGCAAAGCTATCTACGAGGCTGAAGTTCTCGGCAAAGGTATTCGCTGATGTGTAGAAAAGCGAATATGTGTACAGCATCCGAGGACCGTGATCGCTCTTCGTCGGCATCGAGAACATTGTTCTTGTGTCTCGAGCATTATAATAAGCCCAAGCTCGGGCACCATCGATCAAATAACCTTTTTCCTTGCAGGCACGTTATGGCGTTGCCTACGTGGAATTGGTCATAGCCGAATTGGCGCACAAAACGGCTGGGAAGATAGGGTTCCAAGTAACATTCATCTTCAAATCTGTAGACCAGGTGTGACGGCTGGATCGTCTTCAGCCAATCAAACACTGCACGACCCAAAGGCTGCCTCCCAAGATCAACCAGATTTGTAGACATATGTTCATAGCCAGTTGGAGGGAAAATACAGTAGAAATTCCACCCCTTCCCGAGATTCAGAGCACGTCTGCAATCTCTTAGACTGGTGTATATCCATTTACTCTTGGAGAATCTCCGCAAGAAGCTTCCGCTGACCGCCCCCATATCAGGGTTCATCAATGAAGGATAGTGCAGAAGCAACCATCCGAACAAATAAGTGTATGGAAGCTCCAGCCGAGGAAAGTTCCCTTTCTCACCTTTTTTCTTGAGCATTGAATCAATAAAAAGGCGGAGGCTAGCGTTCACTCGGCAAGTCATCGCCGACAAAAGATCCATCCGATAGCCAAAGACTAAGCGGACGGCAGCAAACAGCACGCCTCGATGGAAGCGATCGACGGCGCTCGCTCCAGGAACGACGAATCGTCGGAGCCAGTAGGTGAGGAAACCCGCCAGCTGGGCTTCCTTTGACATGGGACTATAGCCCATCCTCATGAAACTTTCAATAATATCTCCTGTCTTGAAAGGAGGATATTGGAGTTCATCATCGACCTTGATGTCCATCTCCTTGTTCTTCTCCATCAATCCTATCACCTCACTATGGCTGAGTGGTCTGAAGAAGTTAGGGTTGCACTTATCGTGCTCCTTAGTCTTCTTCTCCATAATGTGGTTGAGAAAGAGATAGGGCAACCACTTTGTCGAGTAGCAAGTACCAGAAGAACCACTCTTGTAATACAAGGAGCAGATCTTATAGTGGCACAGCAGTTATTCAAAAACGGCCACCATATCAGTATTCTCCTGACGAAGTCGGTCCAACTCGTCATTGGTTGGAACAAATTCTTCATAGGGGAATTCCCCCATCGGCAAGCTAGAGATATACTTTATCTCATGAAGAGCCAGTCCAATCTCTCCATATGGCATCATAAAAGTCCCTGTCCTGAAGTTGTACCTCTCTGCCAATACGAAGAACATATGAGGATTGGGGTGGAAGCCGTAAACGGTAGAGTATACCGCCTGGTACAGCTTAATCTCCTTGAGCTTCTCTTCGAACTGAGCCAATATCCAATTGGCTATGCAGTTCCATCTTTTGTTATCTGGATTTACCAGACCTGTCAGTCGGATATCTTGATCCGGATATCTTCCCTCAACCTTTGCAAACTCATTTGCGAAGATCGGCGTTCTAACTTGCAGTAGCAGGGAGGAGTTCTCCGGTGGAATGCAGCCGGGTTTTAATCCTCTGAGCAGGGAGCTGTGACGCTCAGAGGAACTGTAGAACATGTCCTTGTTGTTCGGCCCCTTCTTCACATAAATGTTCCCCGTTCTGGCTTGTTGAAAAGGAGTAATATCCCAGTCCATCCTCCTGGGATAGCTCGTATGAGCATATCGAGATAGGGGAAGGCACCTGGAAATCTCAGGTAACAGTATCCTTTTCTCACCTCTTTGAAAGAGTCTTTGTTCAACTCGAGGTCTCGGCTGAGAACTCTTATCAAGAGCCTCACCAAACAGAAACAGAGGCTTCTTATGAATAATGGCGTCAGCAGTTTGCAGAGGCTGCCCGTTCATCAGACTCAGCAATGTTTTATTGTCTTGTGCTGTTAGAATGGCCTGTCGAGAAGATGACAGGGAATACTGAGGAAATATCACATGGGACAGATCCTCTTTAAACTCAGGTTCAGCCAGAGTCCCTGCAAAGACTTCATAATTTGGGTCTTCCCTGATGTTAACTGCATCAAACAAAAAAAGACAGAATTCAGTACATACAAAATCAAAGATTCTGTTCAAAAGATCAGCAAATTGCACAAGCATCGGATTGCGCTATGTGTGTTTGCAAAAACAAAAGTATGAAACTTTATTGATACAAACTTTGTAAAGATTACAAGAATTCTGGGAAAGGTACAACTGTAGGAATCCAATCTAGAAGACGATTGCTTTATCCCTTGGACGATGTGAACTTTGAAGACGGTAGCCTCGGAAGTTGACTTGAAGGCAAAAGCTTCGGAGAATTGAAGGCAAAAGCCTCGAAAGAATGCAGCAGCACTTGGGCAAGAACTCCTAAACTCTCTAATAATTCTGAACTTTAATGTCTGATCCCCTTGAATGAAAACTTGAAACTCTATTTATAGAGTTCTAGAAATAACTAACTTTTAGTTATTCTGAACTGCGCATATTGGATTACGCATGAATTGGATTACGCATCTGTGGACTGCGCAGGCAGTTGTTGGATCGTGGGCCAACTGTCTTGGACACATGGCATCTTTTGATTGAAATACGCATGATCGTGCATAGACGATTGCCACGTAATGAGCAATTGATGGCATAAGTGCCACGTGTACTTTTGTCAGTTATCATGATGGAGTGCGCAACATGAGTTGCACTGACTTCGGATTGTGCTGGGCTAGATTGCGCAGCAGACAGGCTGGCAGATTGTACTGCATGTACAGCTGTCTACCCGTCCACGAGCGCTGTACGGCGCAATAAACGAACAGTCTCCTCGTAAAACATGCTGTCAGTTGTTAGAAGATTTGATTGTGTCAGGTAATGATGACTTTTGCCACATCAGCATACGCAGTTGAGAGAAAGCGCAGTCCAGTATGCGCAATCTGAATGATGCGCAATCTGATGTCTGCGCAGTTCATTTGAAGGATGCTTTTCTTGATCTTTATGACTTTGTTGATGAGTGCAACTTGATTTTTAGGACCTACAAGACCCCCTTCAAAGTTTTCGAAAGTTGAACTTATTCAAACTTTCGAAATACTTTGAATTTTGAAATTTTAAATCAAGTTGCGCATGTGTTGAGCTGTCTGCGCAATGTTGAATACGAGATGAAGTATATCTCGTATTTACCAATGGCAGACTCTCCTTACGAGGAGTACGTTCCCACTAACAACAAATTAGATAGACTTCGTCGAGAGAATTCAAAGATGGTGGAAGTCTTTGATGAGTTGTTATGCCATTACAACATATGCTCTCTCTACTACAAAAGTGGCTCGTCTGGGACATGTTACTCTTCAAAATGGTTGACTTATCTTTTTCTCAACCATATTATTAAGAAAAAGACAAAAGATCACGATTCGTGCAATCCAGATTTCTTCCAACCCCTCAGTAATAGTGAAGTGCTAAAACTGATGGAGGAAAATAAGAGAATGGATGTCAAAGTCAATGATGAACATCAATATCCTCCTCTTAAGGCGGGGGATTTTGTTGAGAGCTTTGTAAGAATGGGCTACAGGCCCATGTCTAAAGAAGTCCAGCTAGCAGGATTTCTGACGTACTGGCTCCGCCGTTTCGTCATGCCTGGGGCAAGTGTTGTAGACCGCTTCCACCGCGGTGTCCTTTTTGCTGCTGTCCGGTTAGTTTTTGGCTACCGGATGGACCTACTATCAGCAATGACTTGCAGAATAAATGCGGGTCTTCGTCTGTATGTAGATTCCATGCTTAAGGATAAGTGTGATAAATGTAATTTCTCCAAATTGGAGTTACCTTACACTTACTTATTCGGATGGTTACTCCTGCACCATCCCTCTTTGATGAATCCTGCCATGGGAGCAGTGGGCGGCAGTTTTCTGCGCAGATTCTCACAGAGCCGGTGGATATACACTAGTCTGAAGGACTGTAGACGCACTCTGAATCTCAGCAGAGGATGGAATTTTCTTTGCTCTCCTCCTCCGACTGGTTATGAATTTATGGCACCAAATCTGATAGACCTTGGGAGGCAGCCGATAGGTCGAGTATCTTTCGAATGGTTGAAGGCAATCAGACCATCGCACTTAGTGTACAGATTTGAAGAAGAGTGTTTTCTTGAGCCATATTTGCCGAGTCGCTTCGCTCATCAATTTGGTTATGATCAGTTCCATGTGGACAATGCAATAACTTGCTTACAAGAAAATGGATACTTGATCGACGGTGCCAGAGCGTGGGCTTACTACAATGCTCGAGACACAAAGGTAGTGTTCTTGATGCCAAACAAGCATAATGATGGTCCAAGAATGCTGTATACATATTCACAGTTTTATACTGCTGCGAACACTTTTGCCGAAAACTATAGCCTCGTTGATAGTTTTGCAACGGCAAATCGTCTGAAGAAGGGAGCAACTGCCACATTAGCTCCCAATAATGATGAGGAACATGAACCAGTGGATGATCCATTGGAAGCTTCTAGGGACGTCAATTTCCCTGAGGAAGTTAACCAACCTTTAAGGGTTTCTCTGAAGGTTGCTAAATCTCCGGCTAAGGAAAAGAAGAGAAGGAGAGAAGAGCCTTCCGCTCCGGTTGCTAAGAAGAAATTAATCTTGGAACATTCTTCAGAGAAAGTTACCACAAGATCGCAATCTCGGCAGCTTGCCGAAACAACCCAAGATGAAGCAGCTGCACCAACCTCCGTTCAGAAACAGACTGAGGTAATAACTATAGAGAGCCCTGAGAGGCCTCTTCATAGAACAAAGAAGCTGGCTCATCGAAGAAGAAAAAGAACAGTATCTCCCTCTAGGCAAATCTTGTCTTCTATAGTGGTGAATGCTGCAGCCAGGATCACCATGTCATCTCCCACTCCTGTTTCTGAGTCTGGGCATAGAACTTCCAGTCCAGAACAGAGAGAGAAGATCGAGCAGAGGGTAGAGCTGGACCAGAAAAATGAGGCCGACGAGCCCAAAGACAATATTATAGAAGAAAAGCATGACGCCGTACGATCTCCTTCACCTGCTGCGGAGACTACTCAACTTCCTCTTACACCGGGGGCAATCCGCGAAAAGGAGGATCGTGAAATGATCGATGCTTTATATGACTGTGACTTCGGCTCACAGGATTATGTTGATCAAACTGCTGCGACTGCTAGTGGGGAGGCACCGGAGGGAGATAAAAATGAGGAAAGCTCATCATCTTCAGAGGCTGATGAAACACAAGACCCTGAAGGGGATGCTGAAGAGCATATGTCTCCCAAAACTGCTGATGACATCTTGAATCCTGAAGAAGACGTTGAGGTGCAAATACTTCCTGAAGCTACTGATGACACCTTGAATCCTGAAAAGGATATTGAAGTACAGGCATCTCCAGGGAAGATAGCAGATGAAGAAGCAGCCCCGGAGGAAACTCCCGCTGCTAATCCTCAAGGTATAGAATGAAATTAGCAATCTTCTTTTAAATAGATTGATAGCTGACATCTTTATTTATGTTCCATGCAGAAATCGAATCTTCTCCAGCACCTCCAGTGTGCATGGACTTAGTGCTTACGACGACGATAGCCAGTAGCAGTCGTCACTTATCCTGCAGCTCCGAAATAGAAAGTAGTCAGGCAGTAATGTCTGAGGCTACTTCTGCTCAGTTAGAATCTGTCCCTACAGACGATAGGCCTGTTGCTGGATCAAACCATGGTAAGACTGTTTTCACTTTTGATTCTTTTTTACAATAGCCAATGACAGGCAAAGTGACAATATTTAATTTTATAGAGGGACAACCGGGAGGAGCGACCAGCTCCACTTTAGTTCCTTTATTCAAAGAGCCTTCCATCCAAATACAAGAAATTGGACATCCTGCTGCCTCGTCATCAACAGGAGTAGCTGCGACTCCTGGTGCTCTGGCGACTAATCAGTTTGTCATCCAATCATTCACCAAATTTTGTCATCCAATCATTCACCAAATGTTTCTTCGAGTCCTTGGGGCCTCTAATCACTAGAGTAATGGAAAAAGAAGACACTGATTTTTACACGGTTAGAGGTCCGATCTCTTTCTTAGTAAATGCTATCCGGGAGCAAGGTGACGAGCCTCAGGCCACTTTCCTTGACCATATATTAAATGAGCTGGAGACTTCAATAAAGAACTATAAAGAGCTCAATAAGGGGGAAGTAGAACCCTTAGTTCTGGCAGAATTTGAACAGATGGCTCAGGCAGCTGCAGTTGAAAGAGTAAACCTCCAGAATCTCTTGGATGCCTTTTCTACTAAATCTGTTGAATACAATTCCAAAGTGGAATCGGTAGTATCTACTGCTGAAAGAAAGGAGAGAAGAATTGCTGAACTGAGAGCGGAGATTACCCGCCTCCAAGAAGAACTAGAAGATGAGGTTACCGAGCATCAGACTGCAATCCAATAATTCAATACTCTAACTCAAGAAAGAGACGAATATGTGGTAGCTCATAATGCTGAAATCACTCGCCAAATGGTAACCATGCCCACTTTCAATGAAGAATCTGGGATAGAAGAGGCCAGGAGGAGAGTGATGGCATCTCACGAAGAGCGTCTGCAACTTCTGAAGCAACAAATCGCCAATCTGATGACACCTCCATCTTAGTAGAAATATATCTTGTATCTTCTTGTCGTTCTTTATGATTGTAATGTCTTAAATTTTGATCAATAAAAGACATTTTGTTGTGGCTCTATTATTTCTTGCATATCTTATTCAAATATAAATAATAGCGATATAAAATATATTCAAAGGTGTAGGACATGATATATTTCTTGATGATTTTATAGAAAATAATTATATTCATTATATTTGCTCAGAGGTAATGTGGACGTGGCAAAGTATAATTTGTCGAATATTATTATTTCAATAGACAACTTAATCAAGGATGACAAGTTGCTGATGTGGATGATGAACGATAATGAATCATCAAAATGGTGTGAACAAAATGAATCGTCATAATGAATGGATGAACGGATAAACCGTCGGATGATGATAATGAACGGGTGAACCGTCAGATGAATTAAATGAACGGGTAAACCGTCGGATGATAATGAACGGGTGAACCGTCAGATGAATTGAATGAACGGGTAAACCGTCGGATGATAATGAATGGGTGAACCGTCAGATGGTGATAATGAACGAATGAACCGTCAGATGAATTGAATGAACGGATGAACCGTCAGATAATAAATGAATAATGAACGGGCGAACCGTCAGATGAATGGTGAACAGGCGAACCGTTAAATAAACGGACGAACCGTCGGATGAATTGAATGAACGGATGAACCGTCGGATGAATGTGTCGCTTCGTTGGTTGGAGAATCTTTGCCTATAAATAGAACAAAAATCTAAAAGGAATGATCATTTCCACTTTTCAACATAAAGATGTCGTCTGGAAATGCATCCAAGAAGACTGAAATTGCCCCGAAGGTTGAATCGGGCATCGAAGAACGTCCTGTCGAACCAGTCCAGCCAAAGCAGACAGAAGCAGGCGAAGGTTCGTCTGCACCCAAGCCACCAAGGGATATCCTGGACTTCCTACTTGAACCAGGAAAGACTAAAGAGGAAAAAGCCATGAGGATGGCTGCTTACAAGTTCCTGGTGGGTTCCAGCAAGGATATTATCGGCTCTTTTACTGATTCTGTCTTTGATAAGGACGACAGTGGTCCGTGCCCCAATGTTGAGAAGGATGATAGTGACCTTCCTTGATATCATGTAACATCGTTTATGATGAAATAAAAATCAAACTTTATTTATGAATTATCTGATCATATTTACATAAAATCTCTGTTACATTTATACATTATATTTCTTGAGGAATTTGCCATTGATGGACATCATTGCAACTCGACCATCCAGCTCTGAGAGTTGATAGGCTCCATTTGAGAAGACTTTGCTAACAACATAGGGTCCTTCCCATTTTGTATCAAATTTGCCTTTGCTCATGTGAGTCATAGTCATAGGACGTCTGACCGTTAGAACGAGTTATCCTTGTTGAAAAGCTCTGATTTTAACTTTGCGATTGAAAGTATTCGAGATGCGAGCTTGATATAACTCAATATGCTGTTGAGCCAATAACCGCTTTTCATCGAGTGCTTCTAATTCTTGAAGTCGAAGAAGATCATTGTTCTCTGTAGTGAGCTCGTTGGTAATGGCAATCCTTAAGGATGGGATTTGAAGTTCCAGAGGAAGAAATGCTTCACAGCCATATACCAAAGAGAAGGGTGTACAGCCTGTAGGCTTGCGGACCGTAGTACGGTAGGCCCAAAGACATTCACCAAGCTTTTCACTCCAGTTCCATTTATTAGTAGATACAAACTTCTTGAGGAGCTTGATGATAGTTTTGTTGAAGGCTTCAGCCAAGCCATTAGCGGCAGGATTATAAGCTGTAGAAGCAACATTGTCAATCCGGTGATCATCACAGAATCTTGTGAACTTCTGGCTGATAAATTGAGGTCCATTATCGTGAATGATTCGTCAAGGCACACCAAATCTGTAGATGACATAGTGTTTGACGAAGTTGATGACACTGCTGGTTTTGACTTCAGCCAAAGGTATAGCTTCAGCCCACTTAGAGAAGTAATCGGTTATTGCTAATATGAATCGATGTCCTCTAGAAGAAGGAGGATTGATGGGACCTATGACGTCCATGCCCCAAGCTTCGAAAGGCCAGGAAGCAGCAGTCGGATGCAAGAATTCTGATGGCTGGTGGATGAAATCGGCATAGATTTGACAAGCGTGACATTTTCTCGCATATTCGATGGCATCTGATACCATAGAGGGCCAGTAGTAACCTATACGTCGGATGCGATCCTGTAGTTTAGGACCTGGTTGATGTGCTCCACAAACACCATCAAGAGCTTCGTACAGTACTTGCTTTGCTTCATCACCAGCGAGACAGCGTAAGAGAAAACCATCATAAATCCGCCGGTAGAGAGTTTTGGTGGTTTGATTGTAATAGAATCGGAGAGAATGTCGACGAATACTCGTAGCCTCCTTAGGATCTTCAGGAAGTATGTCATGAACTACAAAGTCGATAAAAGGAGTTCTCCAGTCTTCATCGATAACATTGACTTCAACAAGATTGCTGAACTCAATATTACGATTATTTTCAATACAAAACAACTCACGATTAGAAACGACCACCACCTGCTGTCTTTTGATAGGGATGGCTAAGACTGCTGCAAGGTTGGCCAAGGCATCTGCTTCAGTATTGCAAGCTCGGCGCACATAGTCGATGAAGAAAGCTTTGAATGATATAGCCATATTGATTGCCGCTTCATGATAAAGTACTAGATCTTGATGGCGAACTTCGTAGGTTCCTCTGACCTGGTTGACAACCAGCTTGGAGTCACCGTAGACTTCGAGATATTTGATGTCCAATTGTTTAGCTAACTGAAGGCCGATCAGAAAAGCGTTGTACTCTGCTACATTGTTGGAGCATGGTTCATCTAGGGAGTAAGCTCTTTGGATAGTCGAACCGTTTGGAGAAACGAGAACAACTCCGACTCCTGCTACAATGGCACCATTTGGTCTGATTCTGGATGCACCGTCAAAGAACAGACGCCAAGTAGGAAATTCTTCAGAAATCATATTTGATTCTAATGTCTCATCTGGAATTTCGTCATAAAGCTTGGATGTTTCTGGCACGGGATGGGCCGCCAAGAAATCTGCCAGTGCTTGACCTTTGACAGACTTTTGTGGAACATATATCATGTCATATTGAGCTAGCAGGATGGCCCAGGTAGCCAGTCGAGAATTGAGTGTGCTAGGCTTCTTCATGAGTACCCGAAGAGGATTAACTCGGGATATGACACGAATAGTTTGGCCAATGATGTAATGCCGAGTCTTTTGAACAACAAACATAAGAGCTAGGCATTTTTTTTCGACCGGACTATAACGGTGTTCAGCACCAATCATAGTACGACTGAGATAATAGATGGCCTGTTCATGACCTTCTTTATTCTTTTGGGCAAGTAAAGTACCCAATGAATGATCTATAGCACGGACATACATTAAGAATGGTATGCCCGAGATTGGTGGCACCAAGACTGGTGGGTTCATGAGGTACCGTTTGATGTCGTCGAATGCTTTTTGACATTCTTCAGTCCAAATGAAAGAGACACCTTTCTTCATTAGTTGAGTGAATGGTCTGCAGCGTCCAGACAAGTTCGAAATGAATCTGCTGATGTACGCAAGACGACCTTGGAATCCTCGTAGCTCTTTTACGTTGTGTGGAGGACGCATCTCTTGAATGGCTTTGATCTTCTCGGGATCCACGTGTATACCCTTAGAGGTAATAACGAAGCCGAGAAACTTGCCACTAGAGACACCCAAGAATGACTTGGTGGGATTCATTTTGAGTTGATGTTAGCGCATGAGATTGAAGATTGTTCTCAAGTCTTGGATATCATCTTCATTTAGACGACTTTTGACGGCGATATCGTCAACATAGCATTCGACTGTCTTGCGAAGATGATCTCGAAAGATGGTACTCATGGCTCGTTGGTAAGTTGCACCAGCGTTCTTGAGACCAAATGGCATCACAGTATAGTAGTAAACTCCGTGAGGAGTGCGGAAAGAAGTGTGTTTTTCATCTTCAGGATTCATCCGAATTTGATTGTATTCGGAGAATCCATCCATGAAGGATATTCGCTCGAACCCACATGTGTTGTCAATCATGACGTCCGTGATAGAAAGAGGAAATTTATCTTTTGGACATGCTTTATTGAGATCCCAAAAGTCGATGCAGACTCGAACTTTGCCAGTTTTTTTCAGGACTGGAACAACGTTAGCCACCCAATCTGGATGTTGTTCTTCTCGAATAAAGCCACAAGCGATAAGCTTCTTGACTTCATCATCGATTGTATCCATCATTTCTGGTTTGAAGCGTCGTTGTTGCTGCTTGACTGGTTTTGTATTGGGCAAAATGTTCAATTTGTGAGTAGCAACTTTGGGATCTAGACCTGGCATGTCTTTATAACTCCAGGCAAAGACATCAATATATTCTTTGATAAGAAGAATCAACTCTTGTTTATCTGCTTCTGGAAGATTCTTGCTGATAAATATTGGACGAGGTGACCCGTTCTCTCCTATATCAATTTGAACAAATTGATCTTCAGTAGGAGGTTCTCGTTGTTCGAATCGGAGTTCCCATTGATTATCCATTCGTTGAGCCCAAGGCTCTGTTTTGGGACTTTCTTCAATATCCTCGTTATAGCCTTCTGGAAGTTCAGCAGAGACCATGTTGGAAGATACGACCAGCCGATGGACTTCACCAATACTGGTATCAGAATCCTATGATCTGGAGTCAGAAGAATTAGAACGTTCTTCACTATCACAGTCGGAGACTGCTGGGGATAGTACTGGAGGAGAAGCATATCCAAGACCGCATTTGGTCTTGCTGTAGTATATCTCTGATTTTTCTTCTGGAACAGTCGTACGGATAGGAGTTCGTCTACCCTTGCCGTAATTGAGGCCACTCTTGAAGTCATAACCCATCTTTCGGATGATGTCTTTTGATTGTTGACTGTAACGTCGGAATTGGAGATGTCCTGTATCGTTACTTTTGCTATCATCTGTATAACTGAATTGTTGTTCCGGTCCTTTACTAAAAAGTATTGGACTCTCGCCTTTCTTTCAAGAAGGAACAATACGATATGAATCTTTTGGATCTTCAAATGAGACTTCTATTTGAAAAGATTGTACAACTCCCATTGTAAATGATCGAAAGCTATCTAACATATCCAAATAGCATTTAGTATGATAAATGACATCAATATACTGGAAAGTAGATGCTTTTTTATTGATCTGTACATTCGTATTTACAGCAGGACCTTTAGCCTTAGCAGGCTTGGTCAGATTGATTACAAGAGGGGGAGAAGAAGAACGTGGAGGAGGATTGGCCTTGTTACGACGGAGGTCAATAACAAGCGGCTCAGAGGAGGTGAGCTCCTTTTTGTCCTTGTTATGAGTTAGATCAATAACAAGTGGCTCAGAAGAAGTGAGCTGCTTTTTGTCCTTGTTACGACGTAAGTCGATAACAAGTGGCTCAGAAGAGGTGAGCTCCCTTTTATCATCATCCATCGGTTGTTTCTGGGCTGGCAAGTGAATAGCCAGTGGCTTAGAGGACTGAGGATGAGAGACTCGCCCTTTAACAGATATGATAAGGGTGTCTTTAGGCACTGCTTCTTGCTCTTCTTCAGTGTCCAGAGACAACACCACCTTCATGAATTCATCCTTATACATACGAGCATCATTGCAGTATGCTTCGATGCCTTTAAAAGGATAGAGATCAGCGATCTCCTTTTGTACCTCTCCATTGTCATCAACGTATTTAAAATATTGATGAAGAGTTGAAGGAACAATATTGTGCTCATGTAAGAATGGTCTCCCCAATAAAGTATTGTAAGAACAACCATGATTGTCAATGATGTAGAAGGTCACTTTTGTACGAAGATTGCCTATTTGGAGTTTTAGGCGAATCTTGCCCAAAGGTTCGCTTCTCCCTTGGTTGAATCCAAGAATGGTAGTGATTGTACTGGAGAGACTATGCACTGGAATCTTTAACGCATCCAACATTGTCTTCGGCATGATGCTGAGAGCAGACCCTGGATCTATAAGAATTCGATCGACTTTCATCGAGTCGACATATCCTGTGTAGTACAAAGGACGGTCGTGCCTGTTGTCCTCCATCAGCATATCATCTTGTGTAAAAGTTATATTTAGAATCAGTTCCAGAACACAATGACAATGAAGACAAGAAACTGGCTCTGTTGTAGGCTTCTTCAGAAGGGCTAGACAAGTTTCAGCTTGCATAAGAGCCTCACTCAGAGTTTCTCGAGTCTCTCTGGAGAGAGCAAGAGCTCGAAGATAGACAGCCTGGCCAGTGTATTGGCTAATTGAGCCAAAATATCGAAGTTGTAAGGCTTCTCAAGTCCTGTGAGAGATGACTTTTTTAAGGGCTTGTCAAAGCGGACTTGTTGTTTGCCTTTGTCAACTGTCGGCTTGGGAGGAATGGGTACCACAATCGGTGAGGGTGCAGTAGGAATATCTTCAGTAGAAACAGGCTGCACTGGAGCAGGCTCGGAAGAAGAAGCAGGATTCTCTTGAGTTTCAGGGTAATCCTTCAGATAGGCTTTCCCTGATCTGGTGTCCAACAAGATTTTTTCGTCAACTATGGGATCAAAAGACACCATGTTACAAGTCTTTGTCTTACCCTTAGAGCGGTCTTTCTTCTTGGATGAAGAGAAAAGCTCGAACTCTGAAGCAAGATCCGGATGAATCCACATAATCTCGCTATTGTGAAGAGACAAGGGAACGAGACCTTCATTTGGTGGAGGAGGAAGATTCTCAATCTCAAGAGTAGCTTTGGGGATAGGAATGACGCCATGCCGCACCATCTGCGGAGGGAAATCACCGAATTGAACTGAGACCATGTTTGCAGTCACAGTCTTCTCGTCTTGCTGTAGAGTGACAACACCAGCGTTGACCAGTTCTTGTATTTTTTCTTTGAGCACGTAGCATGCTCGAGTAGGATGCCCAATGAACCTGTGATAGACACAATACTTGGGATGATCAGTCTTACCGACTTCATCAGGCTTCTTTGGGTCTGGAAGCTGAATCTTGTTGCTTTTGATTAAGCAATCAAAGATGCTTGCAGTGTCATTCTCGTCAAAAGAGTATTCTACTTTAGGACGAGGTTCCCTCGATGGAGGTGTTGAAGGAGTAGAAGTGGACGTAGGAGGAGCTACGTTGACCGCCAGAGATTCTTTATTCTTGTTCAAATTGATGTTCAAAGTTTTTTTTTGCTTTGCGGTTGTTCTGGCGGTTGCCACCACCTGATGTCTGGTGTTCATCCCGGTCGAGATTAGACATTTGTACCCCCAGCTGCATGAATTTGTCGGCGCTAACTTCAGCTGCTTTAGCGTTGACAATGAAGGAGGGCCAATCTTGGAATTAAGTAGATCCTGTCCACATAATGATGATAGGAAAAAGATTTGCCTTGCAAGTATCAATAGTGACAGCAGCTGGAGTTCCGGGAGGCATCTTCAAGGCTTCTCGACGGAACCGTTCAATGAAACTCTCAACGGTTTCATTGTGTTTCTGTTTAATTTTATTGAGGGCTGACATAGTCATGTCGTTGATCCCCTCATAGAATCATTCCAGAAATATTTATTTGAACCATGAAAAGGAGGTGATGCAACCATCGGGCAAACTTCTGTACCAGTCGTATGCTACGCCGGCTAAACAACCGACGAACACTCTGGTAAGAAGAGCGTCATTTGGTTGAAGTTGGACAGTCATTACCTCAAAGTGATTAATGAACTGGCTTGGAGAGGTACTACCATCAAACAGAGAGATTGCTGGGATCTTATATTTAGGAGGAAATGGGACTTCCTTCTATTTAACTGGATATGGTTGCTTGATCCCTAATCTTTGCAAGTTGTCTTTTTCTTTAAAGGCTTCGAACTGGGTTCGCAAGAGTTTGACAGCTTTATTGGCATCTTCCACTGATGTAGAAGGAACAGGTTGAGTCAGAGCGGTAGGAGGAGGAACAATATTGTAAGCACTACCCCCAGCCCCTGACTGACTGGGTTTAGGTTGAACTGGTACAAGGGGTAGTTGAGGAGCTGCTACCCCCAGCCCTGCATTAACAGGCACCGATGATGCTATGATCTCCGGACTTACAGCAGGTACAATCGGTGGTGTAGTATATTGTGCCACAATAATAGAATGCATACTGGCGACCATTTCAGCCATGGTCTTCAGCTTGTCTTCTAGTGCAGCAATTTGATGTTCCTGATTTGCAGAAGTTGAAGCATCTGGATCTTCATTGACAACATAAGCTGTTACTTCTCTTGGTATAGTGGAAGACACTGTCTGTTCAGAGCTTTCACTGTATGCATCATAGTCGGAGAAAGAGTCGTCTCCTGACTGAGAAGGAAGAAAATGACCCGAAGGATCTTGAAGATTCCTTTGACCGATTGTATCTCGGCTTCGGGAACGGGTATGTCGAAATACTCCTTCAGAAGATTCTTGGAGTAAATCTAAATATCGTTGGCTGGGTCGACGAGGCTTGCCGAGCTTAGAGCATTTTCTACCCCCGGTGTTTCGAGAGGTTATGTTGACAGAAGCGTACAACACTTCGTCTTCATCCTCTGACTTAGGTCCAGAGTTTGCAAAGTTCAGACGATCAAAGACAGATCATTTTGTCGTTTGACAACAACATTGGATTATGACTTTATGATTGCAATGATGATCAGATGATTGAACTGGAGGTGTCGAGACATTATCCCGCTTTTGCCTGAGATGTTCCCGGAGATCAAAAGATTGAGGGATCTGTTCTTTGACAATATTCGGAACATGGTTCCGGTTCTTCAAATATTTTGTCCCTTGAGTATACAGGGAAGTGCTCACTTCATTGGCATAGGTGTAGGGGTTCTTGACCCTGGAAGTTTGCTTCTGATGATGTTTGGTCTTCGGTATTGGCTGTTTGCATTTCGCCGAAGTTGGTCTGTTGAGATAAGTTCTTAGATCTGCAAATTCACCCACAGGGGTTTCTGTTTGAGACACCAACAATTTTCCCTGTTTTGATCGGGATATCTTGAGAGTTGGGAGATCTTGGAATTCTGCTACCGGGGTAGGCAGAATACCTCTTTGATCAGTATAAGTTCTCTTGACATGAAGGGAAGAAGAACCCTTGTTTGAAGGAGTTCTTGTACTGACTGGTGCCAAGGCACGTTCAGGTTGATCTTCTACGGTAAAAACCGAGGAAGATTGAGAAAAGACCAAAGGGCCTTTTCCTTTGTTTTGGGAAGAAGGATTATCTAAAGAGCGTTTCCCTCTGTTGTCTTCTAAGTCATGAGACAAAGAAGTTTGAGAAAAGACCAAAGGGCCTTTTCCTTTGTTTTGAGGAAGAGGAATAGCCAAAGGACTACCCCCAATGGATTGTGCAGGAGCAACAGGGTATTTAGGAGGAGAAGTAGAGCTCTTTCCCTTGCTATGAGAAGAAAAGAGTTTAGCCAAAGGGCTGTCACTCTTGGATTGCGCAGGCACAGTTTGCGTATGGGTTGATGGCGCACTAGCCACTTGCGCATGAGTAACTCTGGCAGAGGGTGCACTGATTCTGGCCACAGAGATTGTGGTTTGCGCATCAGGAGTTCTTGCCTCAGAGTGTTTAGGATGCACTCTGGTTGCTGAAATGTTGGTTTGTGCAGGAAGAATTGCTGCTAACTGCGCCAGGGGCATAGGAGTCTTATACTTTGACAAAGCAGCATAAGAAGTAGCAGACTGCACACGATTAGTTAAGACAGACTGTACAGCAGTTGAAACAGCAGATTGTGCACCAAGCTTGGTGGCAGAATGGACAGACTGAGCAGCAGTCTTGCTGGCAGACTGTGCAACAGTCTTTGAAGCAGATTGCGTCACAGATTGTGCAGCAGCCTTGGTGGCAGAACTGCCAGACTGTGCAGCAGTCTTGGGGACCCACACTGGGCGCACTTTGCTCGTGGCAGAAGTTGTTGCAGTACGGGAAGTGGTATTAGAGTTGATCATGGCTTCGTAGGCCGTCTGATTGACCTTCACAACCAGAGTCTTCTGTATCTTCCCGATAGACGCTATGTCACATTGAGTTGTCACTTCCTCGTCGGAGGAGAAAGTCGTCCCCAGCAGAGTCGCCATTTTGTTTACAAAAACAAATGTATGAAACTTTATTGATACAAACTTTGTAAAGATTACAAGAATTTCGAGAAAGGTACAACTGTAGGAATCCAATCTAGAAGACGATTGCTTTATCCCTTGGACGATGTGAACTTTGAAGACGGTAGCCTCGGAAGTTGACTTGAAGGCAAAAGCCTCAGAGAATTGAAGACAAAAGCCTTGGAAGAATGCAGCAGCACTTGGACAAGAACTCCTGAACTCTCTAATAATTCTGAACTTTAATGTCTGATCCCCTTGAATGAAGACTTGAGACTCTATTATAGAGTTCTAGAAATAACTAACTTTTAGTTATTCTGAACTGCGCATATTGGATTGCGCATGAATTCGATTGCGCATCTGTGGACTGTGCAGGCAGTTGTTGGATCGTGGGCCAACTGTCTTGGACACATGGCATCTTTTGATTGAAATGCGCATAATCGTGTATAGACGATTGCCACGTAATGAGCAATTGATGGCATGAGTGCCACGTGTACTTTTGTCAGTTATCATGATGGAGTGCGCAACATGAGTTGCGCTGACTTCGGATTGTGCTGGGCTGGATTGCGCAGCAGACAGGCTGGCAGATTGCGCTATATGTACAGCTGTCTACCCGTCCTCGAGCGCTGTGTGGCACAATAAACGAACAGTCTCCTCGTAAAACACGCTGTCAGTTGTCAGAAGATTTGATTGTGTCAGGTAATGATGACTTTTGCCACGTCAGCATGCGCAGTTGAGGGGAAGCGCAGTCCAGTATGCGCAATCTGAATGATGCGCAATCTGATGTCTGTGCAGTTCATTTGAAGGATGCTTTTCTTGATCTTTATGACTTTGTTAATGAGTGCAACTTGATTTTTAGGACCTACAATGTGCATAGCATCAGATTGCGCTAATGCAGTGTACATGCGCAAAATATCCAGTTGTGCTAACACATCAGCAAAGCATCAGTTTGCGCTGGACAGACTTGCGCAAATTGATAGATTGCGCTGAACATTTGCCAGCGCTTTCCAATCAATTGTGCAAGAAAATAGTTTTCATAAAAATGAAAACTATTGTGTGTGCAACCAAACCCTAAACAGGGCGGCGCAATACAACCAAATCTCTAAAAAGAGAGAGGTTGAAGGTTCGACAATGTCAAAGAACCCTAAAAAGGGTCTTTTTGATCGAGTCCATCGTCTACCTTGCAGCGTAGGGTGACCGACTTCGTGACGAGAAATTCGGGGCGCAGCCCGAGTCGAAGACTCAGCGAGGGCTTTGCCCTTCTCGGCGGCTGAACGCTTCGGGGCCATTGATGTCGACGGAGAAGAAGGAGAAGAGTCGGAGTTGGCACAGGAGCTTTTCTCTCTTGAACAGTTGGAAACAAGTAAAGAATGAAAGAAAAAGAATGGAAACTATTTATAGTTTTTCTAAAGTAACAGTCACCTCAGATTGTGCCGAGAAATTAGGAGCTGATTCCTCGAAACGCGCAGTCAAGGCATCACTTGCGCAACTTGATTTTAAATTCGAAATTCAAAGTATTTCGAAACTTTGAATATTTTCAAAATTCAAAAACTTTGAAGGGGGTCTTGTAGGTCCTAAAATCAAGTTGCACCCGTCAAAGAAGCAATGAAAATCAAATTGTGCATCCTTCAAATGAACTGCACAGGATACAGATTGTGCAACAACTCAACTGTGCAAACTGAACTGCGCACTCATCCAAGCGCTAGCTGACGTGGCCGCGTCATCATTATCTGACAGAAAATTAGATCTTCTGACAGCTGACCGCCCGAAGAACGAGAAAACTGTTCGTTTCTTGTGCATCACAACGCTCGAGGACAGCTGTACAGGAAGAGCAAGCTACCAGCCCAACCGAAGCGCAGTCTGCCAGATTCCCTGCAGCGCAGTTAAATCCAGCGCAGTTCATGTGGCACAGTCCATCAAGATAACTGACATTTTGTACGTGGCATTCATGCCATCAATTACTCACCATGTGGCAACCGTCTGTACACGACCATGCGCATTTCAATCAAACATGCCATGCGTCTCATATATTTGGTCCACGATCGAGCAACTGCCAGCGCAGTTCGCTGCTTGCGCAGTCCAATGTCTGCGCATTCATCCTACGCAATCCATAATACTAAAAATTAGTTATTTCCAGAACTCTATAAATAGAGTTTCAAGTCCTTCATAGAGGGGATCAGAAAGATCAGAAAATCAGAATCAAGATCAAGATCAGGAGTTCTTGCCAAAGTGCTGCTGCATTCTTCAGAGGCTACTGCCTTCAACTTCAGAGGCTATCGTCTTCAAAGATCACATCGTCCAAGGGATAAGCGATCGTCTTCAGATCGGATTCCTATAGTTGTCTTTCCCAGAATTCTATTGTAATCTTCTTATAAAGTTTGTGAAATAAAGAACACTTTTGTTTTTGCATATATATCTATATATATTATTATAATATATATATATATATATATATATATATATATATATATATAGATAT